>VZTG01004389.1:126793-169616 GCA_013397845.1 Melanocharis versteri | reverse complement strand
ATACATCTAAAAAACAATGTAATAACAATGTAATGTATTAATACTTTTTATACTTTGATTACTATTATCATGTCTACTTTAAGCAGATTGCCTAAAAAGTGTATCTCATGTTGTATAAGCCATTTACCTTATAGATTTTTATATTTAAAATACTAAATCAGTTGTCTGTCATGCCTCTTTAAAATTAGCACGGACTATTAAAACCATTCTTTACATGGCTATCTTAGATTTCTGTTCTCAGTCTTCTATCCCTATGACAATCTGCAGCAGCACAATGGTAAGTATGGAGAAATAAAGATGATGATCAATACAGCATTACAGCATCTTCTTTATTGTAAAAGCCACCTCTCAAAACATTTGCACTATATTTTAACAAAATAAAATCCTTCTGAGTCTAGAATGAGTATCTTCCACAGTACAGGTTTTCTGCTTAGGACATTCTGCTTCATTTCTAGCCTACCTAGAAATGAACTTTCTTCCTAAAGAAAACTGAACACTGTTAATAACAATTCCATGAGTCTTAAAAATGCCTAGCTTTTGCATACACATTTCTTAGCAGAAGAGTTTTATTTATCCAATGTGACACCTAATGTGTCTCTGCTCAATGATATTATTTCTCTTTGAAAAGTGATTTTTAGACTTTGATGCTGATTCAACAGCATAAAATTAATTTTCAAAACAAAAGGCACTACACAAGTTCAGATCTTTTTGAAAAAGAGCAACTGACATCATCTACATGGACTTGTGCAGGGCATTTGACACTGTCCCATATGACATCCTTGTCTCTAATGTGGAGAGACATGGCTTTAATGGGTGGATCATTCCGAGGGTTATTGCTGGATGGCCGCACTCCAACGAACTGTGGTCAACAGCTCAGAGTCAAAGTCGAAACCAGTGGCGAGCGGCATTCCTCAGGGAATTGGGATGGGCGCTGTTTACTATCTTTATTACTAACATGGACAGTGGGGTCAAGTGCACTCTCAGCAAGTTTGCTGATGACACCAAGCTGTGTGGTGCAGTTGACACACTGGAGGGAAGGGATGCCATCCAGTGGGACTTTGACAGGCCTGAGAGGTGGGGGGGCTGTGCCAACCTCATGGAAGTTCAACAAGGCCAAGTGCAAGGTCCTACACCTGGGTCAGAGCACTCCCAAGCACAAGCACAGGCTGGGAAGAGAAAGGATTGAGAGCAGCCCTGGGTAGAAGGACTTCTGATTGTTGGTAAACAAGAAGCTTGACATTACTCAGCAATGTGCGCCTGCAGCCCAGAAAGCCCAAACACATCCTGGGCTGCATCAAAAGCAGTGTGGCCAGCAGGTTGAGAGAGGTGATTCTCTGCCTCTACTCCACTTTTGTGAGACCTTACCTGGAGTACTTGTGTCCAGCTCTGGAGCTCCCCAAAAAAGAAGGGCATGGACCTGCTGGAGCAAGTCCAGAGGAGGGTCATAAAAGTGCTCAGAGTGCTGGAGCATCTCTCCTATGAAGACAGGCTGAGAGAGTTGGGGCTGTTCAGCCTGGAGAAGAGAAGGGTACGGGGAGACCTTAGAGCACCTTCCAGTACCTAAAAACGGGCTACAAANTTAGAGCACCTTCCAATACCTAAAAACAGGCTACAAAAAGCTGTAGAGGGACTTTTTACAAGGGCATGTAGTGATAGGACAAGGCATAACAGCTTCAAACTAAAAGAGGCTATGTTTAGATTAGATGTTAGGAAGAAATTCTTTACTGTGAGGGTGGTGAAACACTGGAACAGGTTGCCCAGAGAAGTTGTGGATATCCCATCCCTGGAAGTGTTCCCAGGTAATGTGGGGCCTGGAACAACTTGATCTAGTGGAAGGTGTCCCAGCTCACGGAAAGGGACGGAACTAAATGATCTTTAAGATCCCTTCCAACTCAAACCATTCTATGATTCTTTGAAATGGCAAATCATAAAATGCCTAACTGCTGCATCATTCCTGATCAGCTTTACAATAGCTTAAAATCTGGAAATATTTTCATACGCTATACACACCTGAAATTACAGATCTGCTGTTGTGGTAAGAATGAAAGTTTTGCAACTTCAGAGATATCTACCATTTTTACTTTTATCTGTGGTCCTTAAATAATTAACAGAAGAAATAACAAAAAAAAAATTGTTGAGGGCCTTTTTTAAGAATTGCATTTTTCTAAAGGCACAACATTCACCTGAGAAGACTTATGTGCACCCAATCATAAGAAAATAAAATTTTCTACGATTTTAATGTATGCCAGACTACCATTATTTAACTCAATATTCAAGGAAATATTTATGCATTTTCCTAAACATCCAGAAGATGGCCACAGAGCTCCCAACAGCCAGTTTTCCTACCTGCCAAACAAAGCTTTCTGGATTTGACACATGGCTTTTGACATTCAAAGTTTAGACCTACTAAGACAACCTCAACGCAACTCTGACTAACTGCACAAAATTCATTCTCAGGATCAGTCTAGGCCAGGGAACTTCTGGATGGCTGGACTGTCAACCTCATAGTGCATATCACAGGTTCTGTAACAAACTCCAGGACAGAAACAGCATTCTTATTCTACCATTATTAATCCTGCAGCTTTGAGCACAAACACAGAAATATTGTATCATGTATCAACTGTCCAGCAGTTCACTGCCCCAATGCATTCTCCAATTCCAAATTCTCAGGGGAAGATTATGTTCTTCTTACTGGTGGGACAGGCCATCTTAGATATACTTGCATTTCCCATAGCAAAACCTGGTGCCATACTGCAGCAGGCAGCATTGTATGTTCTAGTCCCTGCACCTGTTTGAACCATGTATTGGACACAAGGAAAATTGCAATTATTTATTTCACGCCATTCTTGGAATATAAAGGACATAAAATGGTTGCTCTGGTTGCACAAAACAAAGCATTCCTCCCCCAGAAAAAGTACGCAAAAACCAAAAAATCTTACTCGTTTCTGCGTAGGAACTTTAAAATATGTCTGTGTTTGACTGTCATAATAGACATTCTTATAATATTCCTTTACCTACAGCGAGTCATTTTCAAACCACTTTCAAAATTAGACATATTTGCTCCAGTAGTAACTCAGAGATTTTCTGTGAAGGCATATTGAAAGGAAACCTCAGAGTTTTTACCAATGAGGAGTGTATGTCCTCATACTATTAAGCAACTTTAAACTTTTTGTAGTGGTATCCATCTTGAACAAGGGTAATATTCCTCCCAACACTTGGCCATATTAGAACAAAAGAAACCATCATCTACAAGGCACCACACATCAACACAGGAGCACACATCTTATAGTTACTATCTAGAAAACATGGATTTTATTCCTCCTCCTCATATTGGTCTTACAAAAGATAAAAAATAATTAATCCCTAGCAAAATAATCTCTGCTTTAGACTTGCAGAATATCTATACCCAAATTTCTGAGTGGCTCCAATGGAGAATACAGGTTTCAGGATTAGGTTTAGTGACTAATGAATTATGCAAACACAGAGAAATAAAATGCAAAGTACCCAACAAATATTATGTCCCAGAAACTCTCCTAGGCCAAGGTCATCTCAGAAGAGAATAATCAAAACTGCAAAACTCTTTAGGGCAAGTTGTACACTGCAATAGGTGGGTTAAGATGGGTAGCCCACAGCATCCAGTAGCCAAGGACATAGCTCATGTTCAGCTGCCCCATAAATGCCAACCTCCTTGTACTAAGAACTATAAAGTTCCATATTTGAGATGACAGTCACACAAACCCCAGTTCTGCAATAGTATTAGAGAAACTTTTAGCGAGCCAAATACTAAAGAAAAGGATAAGGTAACTCAAAAAGAGAGTCTAGTCCTAAAACTCAGGGGAGGCTGGAACAGAATGGCAAATACCTTCACAAAAGTGATTAAAATCTTAACGTCTGCAGGAAAAAGATACTTATAACTAAAGTAGCAGCGATCTCCTGGCCATACATGCCCCAGTTTATAATTAAATAGTAATATTTATGCTCATATTGTTCCTGTTTCAATCTCGGAAAATAGTATTTTGTATTTTTACTCATACATCATACTAAAAGCAAGTGGATTTTATGAGCAAAGGCAGTATCAGATAACAGTTGCAGTACTGAGATAAAATTATCTTCCTTAAAGGTTTGATTGAGCTTATCTAAAAATGTTGATCTCAAAATAAATCGCAAGCATTGATCTCACACAAGAATAACATGATTTTAAAGTTCAGACTGAAGAGAAAAAGGGAAAAATCCTCTACATGATGACTAGTCTTGTGGTTCAGTTAGCAGAACACATTTAGGGCTAGATAATCAACTGATAACAGAGGAGTCATCTTTAGAGATTCTATGTCCATTTCAGATCAAGAACTGTATATGACTGAAAAAAAATACTAACATGTTATGTCTTAAAACAATGCCCCTCATAAGGCAATTGACAAAAGTCTAGTTATGTGTCCTGAAGACGTGCATTTACAGTTATATCACCATCATCACCACCATCAGAAATGTCTGGCTTCAATAAGTGTTAGTGGCATTCAACTGAAGTTCATTTTCCATAACTGTAATGTAAATCATTAATAGTTTCCTACAGTGTAGAAGCTTCTAAATGAAACCCCATTCTAATGTGTTTGTCAGAGACTACTGAATACATTCAAGTAGTTCATGATGTATATATAAAGCTTCTCACATCCCACATACTCGCAGGTTCATCCACAAAACTGAGGACATGCTTTTAGCAATTTGTTAACATATTGTGATTTTGTTTAGAACTTGTTCTACCCTTCCAGTTATGAGATTTTTACTCTTGTTGCTTATCTTCTTCCCTGTAAAAGATAAACAGAACATATGCTTTTACGTTTTACTATTTTATATTTTTCTTAAAGAGGTAAGATTGTGTTTGCCTTTCTCAACTTAAGTATAAACAACATCAACTGATTCTAACATGGTGATAAATAACTGTTTGAGATACTCTGAAGAGACCTGGAGATCTTTCATTCTCAAAGGTATTGAAGAGCCTTGACACCTGGCTCTAGGTGAGCCTCCTTGAGCAGTAGGGATGGACCAGATGCCTTCCAGAGGTCCCTTCCAACCTTAACCATTCTGTGATTCTATAATTCATTATGATTTCCAGCAATATTTCCTACTAGATGGAAAACCGTGGTTTTCTTGTTTACTGATTGTTTACTGATTACGCCGCTTCAAAATTAAGAAGCAAAAGAGGATATTTCTCCTATTGGTTATCATAGATACCATTGTTTCTGGGATTCCCTGAAACTGACTTGGATTCGTTATCGAATAATTTTGGTTAATGTTAAATTATTACCATTTTTTGACCTTAGAATATCAACTGAATTCAAAGCATGATAAATCTGTTTCTTTCCCTCCGATCTGAAGTGTACACCTGGCCTGAAAAAGCATTCAAATACTACTAACAAAATCTCAGTTATCTTCGCTGAAAGGCCATGTGTGATTAAGAAAGAGTACCTATCTCATAGCAGAAGATATTTTTTCATCAAATGCAGTTACCAGAACCTTCAATAAGCACACATTTTCAATATGCACCCTAATCCTTAACTGTTTGTATAAAAGATGCAAAGTTGTTCATCAAGTATGCACTTTCCGCCTAATTGTAGCAAGATCTCACTGATTTAGTCCTCAATTTTCCCCTACTCAAAACTCTCATAATTCACTGGTTTCCATATCTTGTTATCTATTTTTCCATCCTCAGAAAATGGGGGAAGGACAAAGACAGGTATATTCATTAGCAAGATCCTTAGCTATACAGATTTTAATTCTGTTTAAAGGCAAACAGGCCAGAAGGTGAAATACAAGAGCATACATTTGAAACAGGATGGAACTTTTCTTCCTTATGATCAGCAGAGGAAGAAGGATGACAGCAATAAAGGTAAGAGACCTTGCAATAAAAGAAAATTAAACACACACAAGGGAAATGCAGTATATTCCTTTATGTTGCTTTATAAACCAAAATCTTCCCTAAATAGATGACCTGATAGTTCCAAATCCATTTCAATGACATACAGCTGATTGAAGAAGCAAACAAAACCCAGCTCTCCCACGTGCGTAAGCCTCTGCAAAATGGTATACTTAAATCAGCAAGCTCCACCACACTTGGACCATAACCATAACAATAATCTTCTCCAAACTCTCAAAACTCCTAAGATACTTTTAACTCTGAGTGTGAAGTCACTGTTGGTTTCTCGGACCTACTAAAGCACAGAATTACTCACTCTTGGTGGGGGTTGGGAGAAAAGGTCCAAATAAAAGCAAGTTCAGTTTTAATCACTAGGACTGAATATAGAAGAGTCCAGACATCTAAGTGCCTGAGTCTCACCTTGCAAAGCTTACAGGCAGTTCTAATTTTACATGAAGTGTACAAGTTTCTCTCAAAGCAGGTATCTGGACTGCATAGTAATGGAAGCAATAGAAACTAGACTTTAATTCACAGGCTGTGAACTGCATAACAGACAACAAAGTCATGGAAACTCACTCAAAGATCCAAAGCTTATATTTAAAATGTAAACAAATTCCAGGACTTGATGGAAAATTAATTTAACTTCGAACATTTCATTTCATGTGTCACTCTTCTCTGTTAAAACACTGAAGAAAAAAAGAGAGGGTGCTGTATAAAGCCATTGATAGTACATTTTGATCATTTGTGTACTCAGCTATCTGTTGAGCCCAGTGTCTGTCCCACACCACTTCAAAACAAGATTAGTATCAAATGCAGCATTAGACTCGTGGCACGCTTGTAGAATCAAAAGCACTAACTAGCCTGCCCAAAACAAGCATCAGGAGAGGTAGACGTGGGATCTTGAGATGGCTTTTTTAAAATCCATCGCATGGGATGTTTGTTTGGGTACAGCACAGAATGAGTTTCACGCACTTTATACTTTTAAAGTCCTAGACCTTCTATTCATTGAAGCCCCCTAAGATATTTCCTATGTGCAATCTACATTCTATCTCTGAGAGAACAAAAAACCTCACTAATTTTCAAAACTATACCTTTTCTATTTTTACAAAATTTTCACATTTTTCATTTTCCTTTCTTTATATCATGCTGACATGTAAGAAATAATAGCAAAGGACTTTTTTATTTCTTGAAATGAAATTAAAATCAGAAGTACAAAACCTGGAAACAAGGACATATAGCTTAGAATTAATCCAATGCAAGAGTTTAAGTGATACAAACAAGAAAAAGAAAGGTTAAAGTGCAGAGTAACTAACAACTATAAAAGAACATAAAAAGCTGCAAGAAAAGATACTATAAACACACTAGAAAAGGAGAACAAATTAAAATACAGAACTACTACATCAAAGAGAAGGAAAGCAAATAAGAGATGATACAAAGAATTCCCAGTGTTCAATACTTTCGCTGTTTCAGTCTTTACCAAAAAAACCAAACAATTGCAGCCAGATGCTTAACAGTAGTGGTTTTAAGAGGAAAAACTACAAGCCAGACATGGGAAGCTGAAAGATATGCTGGTGATTTAGATACATTCCAGTTGGCAGACTCATGTGAAATTCACTCCAGAGCACTTAACTAACTAACTGAAGAAACCTCTAATCCATTAGCAACTGTGTTTCAGGAATAGAGAGGATGGAAAAGGGCAAATACATATCTTTCTTTGCGAAAGAAAAAGGGAAGATGTGGGGAACTACTAACCACCCAGCCTAAATCAGACAACAGCGAGAATCATAGACAAAACTGTTAAATAAAAAATGTATCAACATCTAATGGAATAGAAAGGCGATAAGAATGAGCTGACATGAATTTATCAAGAATGATTCACATCAAATTAGTCTAATTGCATTCTCAACTGGGAAACTTGCCTAGTGGATAAGAGGAAGAAGCAGATGCAAAATACTCCAGCTATAAGACTGTTTACTGTCCTAGATGATAATTCAGGAAAAAAAAAAATTAAAGAATTACAATCTACGTGAAAACACTGCAAGGTAGATAAACATCTGGTGGGAAAAAACACACTTACTGAGTAGCTTTCAAGGGTTGGTTGTCAGATCTGAAATGGGATCATGAAGAGGTCTGACAATATTTCCATTAATGATCTGGATGAAGAAATAGAGAGCACATTCATGAAAGTGAACTTATTATCAGGCTGCAAGTGATTTAAAGCACACTGGGGGATAGGATTCAAATTCTGTATTATTTTGAAAAACCATCAGAAAGCATCAAGTACAAGCAAGAAACAGTGAAGAATGTTTCATTTGTGAAATAACTATGAAAAACAGACTCCCACAATGCTGACCAGGTATATTCACCCAGTCCAAGTGTAGGACCCAGAAGAGCTTCAGATCTTTATACTCCAGTTAGAAAAGTGTGGGGCAAAGAGAGGTACAGAATGCTGCAAAATCTATTCAGGTATAAGGAAGTATAGGTATCATTCTAGGTGAAAGTGGAACCTTCACAATATTCTGAAGGAAAGACAAAGATGTAGGATTGAAGAGTGGATTTAGGCATTAATTATTGAACTCTCACATCTGATTGGTTTGTATCTCCAGAGAATGAATAAATAACCCTTTCTGAAATTCAAAATAACTGTTTCTGTATCCGTGCATAGCTTGGCTACAAGTCTCTAAAGGAGAAAAGCTTGAAAACTACACTCACATCCATCACAGTCAGGCAATAGCGAGGCTACAAATCAGAGAACCCTGACCAGAGCTGGTTTAACTCCTTACAGGCAGATAGACCAATTTTCTAAAGAACTTCAAAAAAGTTCTGTAACTATACTACTATAATACTGGTTTGAAAATTGCTCAGAATATCATTATGGTGATCAACCTAAAACATTCAGGAGAGTGTGATTTGGGAAAACTAGTTTTGGGTATTTGGCACAATTTGGAAAAATGCTGAATCTCAAAATTCTTCACAAAACAAATCTTCCATTCCTCATTCAGCTCTGTCTCTGACATCACTACCTGTAAATTCTCCAGTGAATCAAGAACTGCCAGGGATAAAATTTAATGAGAGAAGAAAAAAACGTTTCTCACACAAATATCTCCCAGATCATGCTACATCCAGTCTTCACATAGCATGGCAAAGAGTACTTGCCAACATTTCATACTTTAAAAATTGGTAGCAGTATTTGCTCCCACAAATGTATTTCAGAATTCTCTTCTACAGGAAAGAAAGCAAAAGGAAAAAAAACCAGGAGCAGCTATTCCTGATCATATCCAGTAAAGCTCAGAGCTCTTCATTACATGAGTGTTTAAGGGATAACACATGGGGTTTATTATGAAAGAACTGGATTTTATGTTTCTGAGTATTTATTTGAGATGCTTTAAAATATTTTAATTTCTTTCAAAAAACTAGAAGGTCAGGAAAATCAAGGATTCAAAATAGCTTAATGTTTTTCAATAACAGGTCTGAACTCCATCAATGAGGTTAAGGTTTCACAAAGATTAATCCCGTTTAACTGCTACCACACAAAGGAGCAATCTCCCTGCTGTATGTTCCCAACATTTTCATTAAACCACTCTTGCGTTGATCTCTTTATGAGCTAATTCAGCTCACTAAACTGGCAGATAACTAATGCAAAAAGAAAAAAAAGTTGTGCAGGGGTAGTAGTTTAAGTTTCCAGGAGAGCTCCTGAATTATCTCAAGACATTCTGTAAACCTTATCAACAGGAATGTAACTGCTGATGTCAATGACCTTGGTCTTCATTGAATAGAAGACCACCTTCCTGATATATACTTCCAAATTACAATTCAGGCTGCATGGTTACATTAAAAAACTAAAATCAATCAACTTACTGCGAGACAGATTCTCAAGGGCTTTTCCAAGCTTTTTGCTCTCTTGAAGAATATGATTTAGTTCATCAAAATCATGGTTCTCCGGTTTTGTCTTCCAATCCCATTTAGGATGCTCTATTGACCTTGGCACTAAATATACACAGATATATAGATGAAGTTTAGATTTGGTAGTTCAGACTCCTACAGTAGAAAAAAATCTGCACAATGAGTTTACAAGCCCAAGTATCTTGGGTGGAAATTACTTAACTATCCTTTTATTTTACCAGCTGGAAATATTTTCTTTGGTCAATGTGAAGTAAAAACATCTATGAACAAATGCATACCTGAATGATTCTTGCAACTGAATTAATTGGTAAACAGGATAATTAACACTAATATTTGAAAATAATAAAACCAATGCAATAAAAAAAAAAAGTATTTAAACTATTGCACATGATGGTACTTCATTTACAACAAAATAGAACTGTGTGGCCCAGAGGTCAATAAGAAAAAACGCTGAAACAAAAATGAGTAACTGATACTTCTGGCTTTGCTAGTTATTTTATCAAGAAGAAAAAATATATTTTAGATACAGCTTTTAAAACAACTCTTTTTTTTTTCAAAAATCACGAAGTGTAGATAACACAGTTCACTAAAAACAGTGAAACAAAGTAAGTCCTTATCATTCATGCTGTACAGCCTCTAATCTTCATTTCACTACTTAAACAAACTCAACCTTTGGGAAGCACAGACCTGAGCTTACAGTCTCCTATTCATTATCTATTACCAAAGCCTTTAATTTTAAACTAACAGTATCTCAACTGCTGAGCTAAGTTCACCTGCAACAAAGAGGAGTGTCTGAGATATGTAGGATGAACAATGAACAGAGCCTCATTGAACAATGTGAACAATTTGTAGAAATGAAAACAAAAACAATGCTGTTTCTGGAACTGCAGTTTAACGTGTTCTTTTTGCCAGTGTTCAGAAGTAAGTGAGCTGCTGCTTTTGCCATGAAATGCAACTGTTGGGTTGTCTCCAAACACAGCATTACCATGCTGGAACTGCACATGCTGGTGTGAAGACAATGATGTTTAGCCCCCCTTTCCACCAGAAAGGACCAGTTGGATTTTTACCAACCATCATTTACCAGTTGCTGACCACTCACTTAAAAATCACTTCAAAAAAAAGCCTAAAATGTCCAATATATCCTGGCCAACTTCAGAATTTTTGTTTACCATTTTGACAGCTGTCAACTAATTTATGCTCATAAACTTCATTTTCACTACATGCTAAGAAGGCAACTTACAGACTCCTACAGATTGTGCTAAAAAGGTGGTTTCATGATAATTTGGAACTTCAGAGTGCTTTTATGATGGTATGGGGGAATTATGCTCAGACATCAACTCTGGTAGGTACTACAAAACGTGTTAAATAACTTGGTATTGAAATTTGCCTTAATGCTGACTTCCCTCTGTGTGAATATAGAATCTGCTCTACTTTGGATCAATTTCAACTTTCCCTTGGGGAGTAAAGTCAATAGTCACCTTTTCCAGGTAAAGAAATGGGACAAAGTTATGTGGAAGTCCTTCTTTCACAAATAATGTGATTCCACCTCCCACAGACACAAACCAAGTCAGCTTCAAAACAGACATCTATAGAGTTTGACAACCCAGAGCATATCCTGATCTGTAACACCCACTCAGGAACCTGGCTATTAGGGAAGTTAATACATTAGACTGCAATTACAGACATTCTCAAAGACAGATGACAAAAGAGACATTAAAAAAGACCTACAGAGATAAGAATAGAAGGAAAGGGACACAAGAACCCTCCATAAGGAGAAGGGAAGAGAGGAGCAAGTTGGAGTTTCAGAGTCTTGTTCTGCTCTGTGTTCAAAAAAGACAAGTAATGTATTTCCTTCTCAGGACAATGGAAATAATGAGCTATAATGATTCCTAGTGAATACATACAGGCTTTAAGGTATTAGAATATGAGTAGTCTCTACTCAGATGAGCAGCTTGTAATTTTTGTTGATACTTGTAAATTTCAATCACTATTTTATAATTCCCTGGTTTAAGAACTGCTAAGTCAATTAAAAGTTACATAAATTCCTGTGTAACAAAAATTTACTCCATTCACAGTCCATGGCATATACAAATTAAACAGCACAACTTCAGCATTTCTCATCCTTTTTGTTCTTATTTATTTACAGAAAACAAAATGTTCCACCTAGTATTGTTTCAAAACTATTACTAACTGTAAATATAACTTTTTAATAAACTAGAAAACAAATTCTATAAAGAGTTCTCTCTATTTTTACCCACCTTTGTTTTACATGGAGATCACACGCTCCTTTTGAAGCCTTTTGCAGTCATCTTACCATCGCCCTTCCCTGTGCCAACACTATATTCTACAGCATCACTCACTAGCAGTATGACAGACTTTTTTTTCTATGTTTATACTGAACTTACAATACCAAAAAATCTCACAGTACAGCCAGAGTACAAACAGGCAACAATTTAATACAGTAAAACCATATAAAAAGATGACCAAACCTTGGAGCTTCCAGGTTGCAGAAAGTTTCCACAAGCCAAAATTTGATACCATGTCAGTTTGAAACAAATCACATTTTTCAAAATAAAAAAGGATTTTTGAGAAACCATATGCTTTTGAAGCAAAATTTGTCATGGGACAGAAGCTGGATGAAACAAATCTAAGTTCTACTTTAGAGCTGTGGAGCTTCCAGGATCAGCAACTGCCAAGTATATGGAACAACTCACATCAGGAAAAAAGAGAATATCAAGACTCTTGTTCTTAAAAAGTAGGTACACTTGCTCAAGACAGTAACCTGGTTGCTAATTTCAGAGAAATGTCTCACAAACACAGGAAGCTTGGACTGCAGCTCACTAGATGGATAGTGGCAAATCAGTCAAAACCATGGTGGAAATTTGCTTTGCATGCTGGTGTACAATCAGCTGTGTTTTACCATTATGTACTTCAGTGAAAAGGTACCAAAATAGGCATGCTGTCATGAAATATTTCTATGTTTCAATACAACTTGTTTCAACAATGATTTGGCTCATTTTCAGAAATCAAAACAGAGGAGGAAGTTAAACAGAATTAGGACTGAAATGTTTATTACTTCTAGAGAAGACACAGTTCTTCCTACTCACCTAGTTTTTCAGATAAAGAATGGATACTAAAACAACATCTATTTACTTGCATCATGTGGCACGTTTGTCCTTTCAAGTTCATTTTCTGCTTGCTTACAGATTTTTTCAAAATATAAACTTGTATCTTCTCAGCTGTAGGATCAACAAGCACTGGTAATTTTCAAATGAATGGCTTTGTTGGAAGCATTCAGAACTGTACAAATACCATATGACCCTTCTTTGAAATCTTTTCAAATACGTGATCCTCCTCTGTATGCATGAAGTCCATCATAAATTGTTTACATGCGTGTGTCACTACTCACTTAGCAAAATCCTTTCATTATACTCTGACCTTCATCTTTCTTTATTACACTCACTCATTCTACAAAATCATATCAGCAATTTCAAACCCCTCATCCCATTACCCACCTCATCTCTGTTATTTGAGAGATTTATATATTATGTAACACTTCCTCTTGAAATTATTTGCCTACAATTCAGAAGATTTATTACATCTACATTGTAGCATTTGTATTGAAAGATGTAGAGTTTCCCTTTATGGAGCTGAGATTTCACCATCTCATCTTAGAGACTGAACAGACATACTTGCCAGTATTTCTAATTTTCTGGTGGTGTGCGCCAGCCATAAATGCACATAAGATTCATTCACAATTGTGTTATGAATTCTGCCACAAATCAGCACATCTGTATTTTCTACTGGATGATGGTACAAGATCTGTACTGGTTTTATCTACCCATACAATCTTTTCAATGCATGATCTGCAGGCAGAATCAGACCAGTTGCTCATTAAATCCTACATTTCATTAATGCATTTTATGACCATCTTACATCTGAAAGAACAAAAATATGTATAATATAATTGAGCATAAAATTACTCATGCATTTAAATCTTGTAATAGCATTCAGATTAGAGTTCTTTGATAATAAATCCAAACTGGTTTACATAGTATCTGGATATTAAAAGGCTAAGAGAATGATGGCCTACAGTCCTAGACTGACCAGGAGCAACTAGAAGCACACAACATTGTCCTTGCAAATGGGATGTGGTGAGAATGCTGAACTGAAGGAGAGTGAAAGGATGATCTGTGATCTGATTTAATATGGAGGTGGTGGTGAAGAGATCAGCCTGATTTGCCCAAAAGTAGCTAGCTGGGAAACAAGTCTGTTTTACAAACTAGTTTGAAACTTCCAAATTTGTTTTTCTTCAGATACAGAATGTGATCATTTAAACATTTCATTCATATACACGCACACACCCCTGGTTCCAAGCTTCTTCCTTGCCAGACAACAGCAGCAGCTTCTGCTTAATTCTGGCTTTGCAGACACGAAACAAGTAATCAGATGGCTTAGATATTAACACTTCTTGTTTGTGTGTTGCAGGTGCACCTGAGATCATAACAGGCAGGAGGAGGGAGTGGAGCTATCTTTCCAGTAAAAAAGTTGAAAGCGTAAGAAAGACATTCATGCAGGAATAACATGCACACTGCAGTCAACATCACTCTGCAGAAGGGAAAAATATTTCCTAATTAAATAAATCTAACACCCTCATGTTCCCAAAGATTCCTACAAAATGACAGTTCTGAATAAATGTACAAGTTTGGGATCATTTGAACAAGACAGACACAAGACAAAAACTCTGAAACAGAACATAATAGAGCTGATGGATTCCATTAAATTTTGGGCTTGTTTTGGCAGCTGGGTGGGGGGAGCTTTTTAGATCCTTGGGTGTGGAGATTTGTTATTTTCTTTTAAACACAAATCTGAGAGTAAATCTTTAGGTCACAGCAAGTCCAAAACTTTCTGTTTCTCAGATGAGCCCTTACTACCTCTTTGGAGATGCTTTGAAAAAAAAAAAGTACAAGAGGTAGAAGCTGAAGACACAAAACAAATGGAATACGGTGTGCACATTTGGACAGAACAATAAATGCCTTCTAAACACGCTTGCTTGCTGATCTGTGTAGTTGAAGGGGTACACAGTACCCACTGATTTTGGCATAAATCAGAAAGAAAGAAATGTCAAAAGAACATTGATATTCATCTATTTGTCAGAAAATAAGAGATGCAAGATATGGCAAAAAGGGACATGTCTGAAACCAACCTCTGTGATAGCAACTAAAACAAAATGTAGTTCAAATACACAAAGTATTCTCAAAAAGTTGCAGACACAACTAATTGTAAGTAATGAAAACAATAAGATTAATTAAGGTTTAAGTAAATCAGTGTTATGGAAAAAAAAAATGGAAGTTCATAAACAGCAAAGCATGGAGGCAGAGGATAATTAGGCTGGAAAGGATCTCTGGAAGTCTTCTAGCCCAACCTGCTTCCCCAGACCGGTCCATTGAGGGAGGGCAGGTCGCTCAGACTATTCAGTTCAGGTTTGAGTGTACCCCATGATGGCGATTCCACAGCATCTCCGGAGAGCCTGTTCCAGTGTTTGACTACCCTTGCAGCATAATTTTTGTTTCCTCTTGTCCTTTCACTAAACACTCTTGAGAAGAATCTGACTATGCCTTCTCATCCATCCTCCAGCATACCAGTTGATGGTAACAATGAAATCTCCCTGGAGCTTTCGTTTCTTCAGTATGACCAAGCCAATTTCTTTCAGCTTTTCCTTGTCCATCACATGCTCCAACCCTGTCATCATCTTAGTGGAACCTCCACAGGACCTGCTCCAGTACAACACTGTTTCTCACTATGTACTCCAGATGCCATCTCAAAAACAAACACTGCTGGCTCTACTCTTGCTACTGCAGCCTGGTATGCAGGTCACTCTCAGCAGTGCATGAGCACACAGCCGCAGCTGGTTCGTACTCCAAATCCTTGTCCATCAGCATCCCACACCTTTTTCTGCAAAGCTACTTTCTAGACACACATATCCCAGTTTACACTATTGCTCAGGGTTATTCCATCCAAGACGTAGCATTTTGAATTTGTCTGCGCTGAACTTCAAGAGGTTCCTCTCAGCCCATTCCTCAGTCCTATTCCTCTGAATAGCAGTCCTACTACCCAGAATACCAACCACTTCCCACAGCTTGGTCTCACCTCTAAACCTAAGAGAAATTCTATCTCATCATCCAGGGCATTAGGAAATTCTTTTAAACTGCATTGATCTCAGCACCAGTCCCCTGAGCATGCCATCAAAGACAGACTTTCCAATTGGACTTTGCATTGCTAGTCACAACCCCTTGAATTCACCAGTTCAGTCAACTTTCCATACATAATCTTGTCCACTTATTCAGTTCATATCTTATCAACTGAGTTATAAAGATACTACGGAAGCTGACAAAGGTTTTGCTGAAGTCACGGTATTGCTGTTTCTTTAGTTACAGGGCCAGTTATTTCACCTAAAAGGGCAACTGTGTTGATCTGATCAGACATATATGGTCTCATAAATCCATGCTTGATGTTCCAAATCACGTTTTCCTCCTTGTGACTAGGAACACCTTGCAGGAAAGTTTGCTCAATAATCCTTGCAGAGGGCGAGGTTAGGCTGATCAGATTGCCCTTCCTCAAAATCAATGCGATATTTGCATTTTTCTAATCATCAGGAACATCCCACCATCATTATGACCTTTCAGTGGTGACAGAATGGCCATGCAATGATATTAGTCTCCTCTTTCAGCATGCTTAGAATCAATCCCATGTACCGCCATGTATTTATGAATGTCCAGCTGCATTAAGCACACCCTAATTCTACCTCCTTTGTAGACAAAGCTGCACTTCCCCACACTTTCTAGACTTGGGGACTTCGCTAGCTTGAGAGTAAGTCTTACCAACTGAAGAGTATTATTAAGTGTCCTTCAGTCCGCAAGGACAGATCTTTGACCCCAGTCTTATTATGGATGTATAAAATATTTCCTTGTTTGACATGAGACCTGATAGTTTAGTATGCCCAGCCTTCTCTTTGTCCCTCTAAGAGGACAACCTAAGGACCTACCAGCACAAAACTTGCAGCAGGCACACAAGTAAGAGGAGTGATGTGATGCCACCCCCCTGTCTGGGATAAAGACAGAGAACTCGAGATCTTTAGGAAATGGCATGAAAGTTATTTGATGCATACCACAGAGTCTGAAGAGTAAGCACAGGGCAGAAGGAAGGAACACAGTATGATGACAGGAACAACTCACAATACCTTTGGCCACTCTTTCTAACAGTGGATCTCCATAAATTGCTGTTGTCCAGCAAATCTGTTATATTAGACACACGTTGAGTGAGTATGAGCATTTATTTGAATGTCTCTATTTATTCTTGAAAATAAATTAAAATCCACATGCTTCTTTTGAACAGACTTAAAAATCCATGTGCCTATTGAGAGGTACAGTGGAATTGATGATCAAATTTGAGTGTTTTTGAAGCATGGAATATGTTTCATGAAGAAGAAACAGAGACAAATGCTCCATTTCTAGAAAAAAATAATCCTGAGAAAAACCTGTACAATGGGACACAGCTACCTGTAACAGCTATTCTTACTTGTTGCAGTTATTTATCCTCGGTAAACAATGTTTCATAACCATACAAGACTGTTAATCACCTAAAAGCACAGTTTTTCTATTGCATAAATTTGTCATGATCTACTTTACCTATCGCTGTGTGGTATTTTGACTTAGTGAGATCACTGGGCAATTTTCCTTTGACTGCTCTGAAGTCTAAACTTTCCCATCTTGCCTTTAGAGGAAAGACAAGAAACTTTCTAATGCAGCATACTATACCTCTGTTCTCATTTGGTACACCTAGTGGCATTCAGAGTTATTATGAAGATCTGGCTATTATAGAAATTTCAAAAAGCTACAAGAGTCAACAGAAGAAAATATCCTTTTTCAACCTATTTTGGAGGAAAATCTTGTCCAAACAATTCTCTGCGTGTGTAACTATATTTATATATGTATGAATATTGTAGCTATATTTATTTGTGGAAAAAAAATTAAGAATCAAGCTCAAAAATTAGATTTCTTCAATAGCCAGCACACAGGAAGCATTGTATTTCATTAAGGCCTGTTGTCTCCATTTTCATTAATTTTTTACAGGTAGTTGTCAATATTCTCTTCAGCCGCTCTATTTCTACTCTGCCTTTTCTTTCAGTGTACATTTAGATTCCTTCAGCAGCTCTCAGAACAGTACACCTGTTCTGCTGACACTACTCCCATACCTTGAACAGTATCTGTTCATAATTCAAAGCTTTGAATTGCCTGACACACAGAAAAAAATCCATTAGGACCAATATCAACAGAACAGATTTTACATGTGCAAAATGGCAATGCAAACTAAAACATAAAACCATAATCAGTATCCGAACATAAGATAGTGCATGACACCCAGATATTAGTCTGGTTTTTAATCCATTTACTCAGAATTCTTTTCTATCTACAGTTGACAACATAGGGCATTATAAAATATTCATAATTCAAGTGAGATTAAGGCAAGAATCAAACTCTTCTAACATATATATATATATATAGGCATTTCATCTGCTCACAGTTTGCTTTCCATTTGAAAAAAGAAAACCATACTATAGGTTGGAAAGTATGAACAAATTATTAATGTAGTGGAGCTTTCTTACATGACTTGGACTCCGGTGATGGTGGAGAAATGTTGGACACAGCAAGGTCACTCTTTGACTTTTTAGGCTTTTTTGCATTTACCTGCCAAGGCTTATCATAACTTCTAAAATCTCTTCTCGTTCCTTTATTTTCTGTTAAAAAAATCAAATTAGATAATTATAACATTTGTAGGGTCATTTTTCAAAGATTTAATAAATAATCATCAAAAGACCCCCAAGGTATACCAATCCAAATTAAAGACAGCTCTTTTTTTCCTCCTATTTCTCATTTCTTTCATATTTAATATATTTATTAGTATATCAAAACTTAGAAATTACTATGTTTTTCATTAAAAACACATCTATTTTCTTGTTATGAAAAAGTCCTTAATGTCCATGTTATGTACATGTTTTACTTATGCTAAAACCATGTATTTGAAATAAATGGTTGATTTGTCAGTAAATTAACATTTTGACTATTAGCAACTATTTAAGCTCTACTACAGTCTGAAACAGATCATTAGTCAATTTTTGAACACACAACTAATACTGTAATAGTAGCTTGTACCAGAATATGAAAACCAAGACTTCTACTTTATAATCAGAGCAGATACGATTTCAGAATATTATTTTAATGCTTCTAAAGATTTACAATCATAAATTATTCACACTGGAGTTCATAAAGTAGCGTAGCATCTCCTCAGTAAGAGTTGGAATGACTGGTATATAAAAATGTGTATTATTAAAGGAAATACCTCGATAGAGGTTAATCTCCGGCACAAATCGGAGGCAAAAGGAAAACAAAGAAAGAGAACAGCAAGGGAACCTCTCTCACTGAGACTGGGACTGTTTCTATTCAGTAACTCTAATCCATACTCACATGACACATACATAGGCTGAGCTGACAGACAGCAATGTATATTAAATTCAGTATCTGCTGGACAAACAGGATTTATTCTGCATGTTCAAAATCATAGAGCAGTACCTGTTCAGTAGGTACATGTGCATCCAGGAGATCATGGACCTAAGTGTGGGAAGATTAACCCTTTCCAGCACACAGAACATACCTGATGTTTCACTCTCTGCCCAGAGGGCAGCAGAGCCAGACAATGTTCTCTGAAGCTGACCACGGTTCCCCTGCTTGGACTGAAGATGATCAATTAGAAACGGGATTGGCTGGTCAGGTGTCTCTGTTATCAGCTTGGTCATCAACTCCTTTAGAAAATTAAACCAAAACAAAAAATTAGTGAGATATTGCACCTAAACTAATCCTGTATTTACCAAAAGTAAATGAGCATTGAAAAAGGAAAGGTCTGTTTTCAAATTTGAAGAAAACAGCTGGAACATCCACCTCCTCAAACTACTGCTAGCTTTGCGCTACCAAGTGCTTATATCTGAAGTGTTCTCAGCCTATACAGCCTCTTACCCACCGGAAAAAACTCAGTTTAAAAAACCCAATCCCTGCTACCTGTTCAAATTTACCCCAAATAATAATACTGTCCATTTAACCAATCAGAACCTCTTCAGAGCAGCAAGTAGCTCCTCTCTGACCAATATGTCCAAATTTCTTCTCATAGGAAACTGGAGTATCAGGAAAGTTTGAATTTTTCATCTCACCTAGACATGGAAAAATTGTCTGTTTAGAATATGCATTCCTATCTGGGAACTCCAAGGTCTGATCAAATAGGTAGATGGTTTTTAAAGCACGACCTGAAAAACACTATAGTATAGAAACAAGCAAATATTTTATTACACTATTGCAGACATGGATACAAAGCCAATGTCAACAGGAAAGCATCTTCTATGCCAGGCATTGATAGTATCCAACTGCTGTTCTACACCTTGGCTGTGCAGGGCTGCAGAAAAAGAAACACTCCTCATTATTGTTTCTGGGGCTCTTCCTGGCTTCCTAGGCATAAAACACATTAGGAATCCAGAAAGAAGCTGTGGCTCTGCTCTGCACGTGTGCTCTGAGAGGAAATGAATGACTCGAGGCAGGTGAGGTGACCCTGAAACCCCTGTAGTTCTACAGGAAATCTGTGGCTGCTGCTGCAAAATGAAAAAGCTCCACAGAAGTAAAAAAATACAGGAATGTACAATAAAATGAGAACCAAAACAAACGAACAAAGAAAAACACAACTAAGCTAAGTTATTCAGAGCATATATTCTCTCTTCACCTATCCCCAATCATAAATCTTTACATAACTTACACACACTTAAGTTTATCCCCACTTCATCTTCTCCACACACTTTCATTTAATAAAATTTTTTTCAAATGCCAGGAGTTACTTAGCATTACCATCAGTTAAGTGTGTTGGGAAAAGATACTTCAGAGGAAGTATACATAGCAGCAAACATGATTAACTGCACACAGGATTACTAAGGCACAGTAAGTTATCTCTGTCCACCAAAAGGAGAAAATATGCCTAGTCTCAGGTCTTGTGAAAACACAATCTCCTACGATGTCATTTTTGGTACTTAACCACACTGAAACAGAAAACCCCGGGTGTCTTTGGTTTTGAACTGGAACTCCACAGGGAGAAATTAAGCTACTTACTAATCTTAGAATTGTTGAAGCTACGGAGTGTTACTTCATCTAGACTGCCTCTCACCAAGGTAGGAGAAACCCTCCGATATACATCACACAAGAAAAATTCAGAAATTGGAGTAATTCATATTTTAGTTGCTTGGCAACACTAAACAGCAAACCTTTATTCTTTTCCCTGCTAAAATGCAGAATTAGTGACAATGGAAAGATGTAATCAAGTGCTTGTAATGGACCACAATAGCTGTAGTAATTCCACTGCAGAGGATTCTATTACCAAAGGAAAAGTGCCAATCTGTAACAGCTGACTTGCAATTTAAATAACTTCTCAGAATCATGGTTTGAAAAATTATTTTTTTCTTAGATTAGTAGCACATTGCAAAATTAACACACTATTAAAAAAGGTAATACAGAAAAATGAGAAATTTTAGAATGCCTACGTATCAATGTAAGACAAATGCTACTTGATTGTTGCTGTAACTGGCTTGCTTGTAACAGGAAGAAATGATCTTTAAGTAACAGAAACACATCTAATAAAATAAATCTGATTACAGGATTCTTTAGCTCTTCTGAGATGTAGCAAAAAACCCGAAGATCAAGGTGATGTGAAATTAGATCCTATTAAAAAGGATCACTTCTTGTAGCTACTGTTATATTGATAATAATACTTGAGTGATAGAGACATCTGTGCTGTCCCAGAGAAAAATCAGTCCTACTCTGAGACAGCAGTTAGAAAATTTTAAAGAACTGTAGACAGAGGCTACTTTTATCTGGAATAACAAATGTGTTGTACCAATCCTGTACACCTAAAGTAAAAAAAATAAAAAAATATATAACATTGCTGAAATCCTCATAAACTGAAGAGTGTGAAGTTCAGAAAAAAACCTACTTATTTGTGTAATAAGCCTCAAACTAATTTGCCTCAAACACTCTCAGAAATGTCATTAAAAGCAAATGCAACTAAAAATGAACACAAAGGCAACTCAATTACAAAATCTGCCATTTAAGGAAGGCAAAGCTCTTTACTACAAGTATTCCACTGCAAAAGGGGAGATAAGAAACGCTTAGGAATCTGCTCCTCAAGCTGCTTCAAGCAAGGTTCGGAAGCGGTCCCCGATCTACCACTTTCCATGGAGTTCCTGAACTCCGGACAAGGTGCGAAGAACACCTCCACTCCAATAACAAGAGCTTCAGACATATACTCTGTCTAAATTCACATTCAGATGCTGGAGGTGTTATCTCTCTTCCATATCCTTCTGCCTCACACACTGTCAGACATCCCAGAAACAGGATCACAGCTCCATGACCCTCACTGCCTTTGCCCTTCTACCAGTTTCTGCCACCCAGTTCATCAAGGGACCCAACCCCATCTGCTCAGCTCTCAACCTGTGCTCTCCAAGCCCATGTTCCCCTTGAGATTTTTGTCATCCCCAGCAAATTGGCAATTACATGGAAATATGTTAGCTGCCTGCATTCAGTTGCTTGGCTATGCCATGAGGTGGAAGGGCTGGAGGGGCAAGAAAAACAAAAATAAAGCCAACCCCAAGCCACTCAACAAAAAAAAAGCAAAAAGCTTCATACCAAGATTAACTGTACATAGTGAGCACTCACCTAATTTTTTAAGTAAAAACACACACTTCTCTGAAGGTGAAAAGATACTACAGATTAGGAATGTCAACTAAAGGGTATTCTCATTCTAGCACCATTCTCTCGCATAACTAACTTAAACTTCTGATTAGATGATCAAAAGCTTATTCTATGATCTCATCTGCTGCTTGGGCGACATCTTAATAGACAGTAGGAATAACATACTATACGGCACCCTGAATATACTTTCACACATTTGAAATGTTTCAAAAAAAGATGACAAAAGTGAATGTATTAAATAAGAAAATCTAAAGTGTACAAGGTACAAAAATAAAATTCCTTTTTGGTTAGCAGCAGTCTGATCTGACTCACAATGTGCTAAGTAGGCGAGGTTTCACAAGAAGAAGAAAAGGGAAAAGACCAACTAGTCTCACTGAAGACGCCTCTGCATTAACAGCAGAACAAAAATGGCACAAGATCATTGAAACTGAGATTCATTTTTTCATGAACAAATCATCAGATAAGTTTCAACTCTTCAGGAAAACAGAAATGCAAGACACTTAAAGACAAGTCTCTTAAAAACATTAATTATATTTTTCACATTTCTAGCTCAAATTTCTAAGTTTTCTACAATTCAAATAAGGAAAGTCTGTTGTTCTGTGCACAACATACCTCATAACAACATATAAAAAGCCATGGCAGCTTGGGTCTCCAGGCTGCCAAACGAACTGATCACTACCCATAATATCTCTCCTCCTATCTTCTTTCCACTGCTATGTCTTCCTTTCACACTATGTCCTTTTGTCTTTTCTATCAGTGGATTCCACACAGTCTCTTCCTGCCAGCTGTGCAACAAGTGAAGAAGCCGTTCAGAAGTCAGTAATTATGAATTCCCTGTGCGCCCTCGAGACACACTGGAGCACAGAAAAGGGGCCAAAGGAAACTTCCATTGTTACTACAAACTAGAGCACTGCGGTGAATACTCCAGCTTCTGCCGGTTCCCAATTATATTGCCCCAAACTAGGCTCTGCCTTGTCTGAAGGCAGAATTAGAAGGAACAGCAAGGTGATATAAGCTCTTCCAGTTAACTGCTTCAAGGATTTCCCTTGCATTGTGCAAACCAGTTCTTCTTTCTTCGGTAAAGGTATCTTCATATGCTCCTACATTCACTAGTTTTATTGAATTATGTTACATAGACTGTTTAAAAAAAAAAAAAAAGTTGTAAAAGTTGATTTGTGGATATTTCCGAGAGAGATTCATGCACGTGTTAATGAGGCTGGAAAAGATCTTGAAAAAAATACCAGGTCTAAAGTAGTGGTTTAATATATGAATTATTTATAAGGAATCTAAAATAAGAATTTATAAATAATAATTTATAAAGAATTCTTTATATCTTTTACTATTGTGCTGTCCTGAGGTCCTCTATTAGTTATTCAATGATGGCTCAAATTTTAATTTCCTTGTAACTGTCCATGCATTTAATACAAATGAAACAGTCTTCACAGTCTATTAATCATAGGCCCAATTACAAGAAAGTCCTAATTAGCCCTGTCTAAATGTATCTACCAGGTTATTAAGTTAATTAAGAGACATTCTATCTTGCCCTGTAATTGGTAACGGTAACTACACAGCAATCATGTTTTAACTGTACAGACTTTTACAGACTATGGCACAGAGTGTGCACAGATTCTGGCTGTGTTACACTCTTTTTTTCATGGTTTAAACTAGAAGTTTAAATACAGTTAAATACAGCAAGTTTTCATATCGATGTCAGTGGTGACTTTGTCAATAAAGAAGTCATGAGGGACTAGAGGTCTCCCAGCTGACCAGAGTATGTCCACTTAGAATAAGAATTGCTCTCCAGGCTCCACTGACTGGAGATATATGCATTGACTACAATGGAGTTTGGACACTTAGATAGACATCTAAATTTAGACTTGCTAACCCCTTCATACAGGCTGTAAGTGAACAAAGAAGATACAAAATTGAGGGAAAACGTGTGGAAGTACAGTAGGTTTAAGAAACTTTTTAATGACTGATACTTTTTTGTTAGAATTCCTTTCTGATTACTGCAGTAAAAAAGCAAGGAAAAAAATAATTTTTTTAAGTATATTTTAACATTATTCTTATTGCCTAAATTAGGAGTCTGCAATTCTTAAATGAGAGCAGAAAGGCTCTACCGCAAAAGATTATTTTCTATGGAAATAAATGAAAACTACCAGCATCTTTCTTTTGGAAAATAGGCAGGCTTTAAATATTCTTGAGCAATTTTTAATTAAAAGTGGTAAAATCACATTATAAACTATGAACAAAATGGACTTCAACATACTTTAAGTTCATGAAATGATCACCTAATCTCCCTATAAAATAAATTATTCAACCCTACACAAATTTCCACATAAATAAAATTCACATGCCTGTACCATACTATTCAAACTAACTATGGTAGAATAACAGTTGAGAACAAACAGTAGTCCTGTTCAGCTTGCTCATGAAAATATTCAGACTTTTACCTGGAATTGACTAAAAAATTTTCAATCAACATGTTCTTCTTTCAAAACTTCACTGATGCCATTTCAGAAAGCTGCACAGCTAAATTTAATATCACAAGACTGTAGTACGCAGCACGGGAACACAACCCACAGAGAAATTACTTTGGACATAGAAGTAAAACGAAAGTACAAAGCTGATATGGTAGCTCTGGTGCTTTGGTGCAAACAAAATTCCCCAGAAGGTGGCACTGCTGGGGAAATCTAAGGTATGGGACTAGTGGCACAGGTAACACTTCGCAGAACGGCAGTTACAGGAGGAAGTCTGAAAACAATCATTGAATAGCTGCCTTTCTTAAGAGTTCATCTACTAAATATCTGTACCAATTCAATAAGAGAAGAACCAGTTTTGCGGGCTATGTTACTAAACACTTTTTCAGGGAGACTCCGGAGAGCAGAATGGAAACAGCGGACTCGTTCCACTACAAATCCTTTGCAGATCACATTATCAGTTTCCTGACTCGGATGAACTAGCCATATCTGAAATAATTCCAGCTCATGCATGTATTACTTGATAAAATACGCATCATTGATCTTACTTAGCAGTGGATGGGGTCTGGTGCACAACTCCAAAGTTTCACTGAGTAAGTTCATGACACTTTATCAAACTCCACCACACATGTTATAACACGCAATATCTATCTATCTTGCTGCATTTTTTCACTTTTTTATCCTTTAAGGTTTTTTCCTCTCTTAATCTTAGTATTTCAAATATCATTGTCCCAAATCTATTTTAGCACTGCCGAGTTCACAAAATAGCTTCAAACACCTTCAATCTGTGGCTTTATTGAAACATTTCCTTTCTCCTATTCAAGTATTCCAAGAATGCTGTCAAAAGAGAAGTCATTGCTACTAGGTTACTCTAAAACATTAACTAATTCTCAGTACAAGAAGAAAAGGTTAAAGACATGCTTTATCATGTTTTCTCCCATAGTTTAGTTTTCAAATCACGAAGATTTCCTATGATAGCTTATACTTCTTTCTGCAATCCTGCATCTTGGCACAACAATCTCACACTTGTGGAATTATGCCTACCATATCATTATCTGAATTCAGAAAGGATTTATCAAACGAGGGTAGTTCATGTTATTGCAGAAACACTGTAAGGTTTCCCTGAAGCGTAATTCAGAAGCCTTCCTCAGTTTCCATCCACTCTATCAACCACTGGAAATTCTGCCCTCAAGGCATGCACTTCACAGCTCAGCCAAAGAAAATGAAAACTGCTGGTTTTCTGAAAGGTCTGTAGGATTTACATCAAAAGAAATACTCATAGATAAAGACTAGGAAAGACTATTACAACCTGGACTTAAATTACAGCCATAAAACAACACTGACTGCACACCACTGCCTTACCTAAAACCTAACTCAACAGGCTGGAGCTGATCTTTCTCTGATCAGCTGAAGCAATCTTATTTCAGTTTCAAGGCCTAAGTTGAAATCACTTGTTCCACCATGTGCAATGATTCATTACTGCAACTGTTAAAAAAAATCCCATCATATTTCCAGTTTAAGCTTCACTGACTTAGCTTCAACCTATCTGACATGCTTTTTTTTTTTTTTTTTGAGGAAGGGTAATTCTAGGAACTAAAGTAGCAGGTATTTTTGTGGCTACCTCTGCTAGGCTGACCCCAACCAGCAGCTAAGCACACATCAGCCACTTATTCATTCCTACCCCCTGTGGGATGGGGAAGAAAATGAAAAGAGCAAAACCAGGAAAAATTCATGGATCAAGATCAAGACAGCTTAATAACCACAGGAAAGAGGAAAGAAAAAAAAACAACATCAAAGGACAAGTGATACCAAGGCAATCACTCACCACCTCCCACTGCCTTGCCAGTCCCCAAGCAACAGTTACGTCAGAAAATGTACTCCCCAGGTTTAATTGCTGGGCATAACATCATACAGTAAGGAATAGCTCTTTGCCCAGGTTGAGTCAGCTGTTCCAGTTGTGTCCCCTCCCAGCCTGTCCCCACCCCAGGCCTGCTTGCTGGTGGGCAGAGAGAAGAACAGAGAAAGCCTTGAGCCTGTGCAATCACTGCTCAGCAATAGCTAAAAGACTGGTGTACCAACACTCTTTCAGTCACAAATCCGAAATACGCCAACATACAGGCATGCTGTGAAGAAAATCCAGTCCGTGTCAGACTCAGTACAGTACCACTACAGAAAGGGTTATTAAGGGTTTATGAGTGGTGATCAGGAGAAGGCCATATATGAAAAAAACAATTGGTATAGTAAGGAGTTGACTGCGCAAAGCCCTTAGGCCTAGATATTCTTCATGCCTAAGAAGTAAATAATTAAAAAACCATGGGCATGCTTAAAATGCCTTGATGAATTAGACCACTGCCAGAATTACAAACATTTCCTTTCTTTCTGGAAGCCTACCAAAAAAAAAAAATAGAAAATGTAAATGAATGTTTTGAAGATTGATGGCCATTCCATTGCATCTCATGGAAAACTTTGAGAACAGATATTTTAAAAACATGTGCAGCAATCACAATACTTCCTAGGCGCTTTTCTTTCTCCTCCCAAAACACTCCCCCAGTAACTTTGCATTACTACACCATTAGATTTACCCAAGTTATACAGAAGGACAAATGTGAGATGGTGTTTCAAAACATTCTACTGCCCAGTGCGTATAGCCAAAGTTATTAAATATTCTGTTTAAGTTCCATGAATTAAAATTATTATAAAAATTGCTTTCATATTTTTTTAATCCTGACCAAGAATTTTTAAACTACTCACATGGAACTTCAAATAATAACCAGCAATCACAGTGAAACAAAATGGAGAATGTGAGTTACCAGAGTCCAGGGTGGGGAAGTCCTAGCACAGATTTAATTACCTTGATTTTAGTTGCCTACATAAATTAACCCAGTAATGATCACTAAACAAATGTCAAAGTTAACATATGCTCCCTGATTGTTAGAATTTACTTAAATCCTGTCATTTGGAAATGTTCCTTTAGTACAGCAACTAAACAACTGTGGGCAATATGCAGTCTAATTACAAGTTTTATTCATACACTTTGAATAGATTAATATCTATTCAGATACGCATCTTAATTTCCTGTTATTTACCTGTGAGAGATTGACTTGGTCTCATAAGACTTCATACCAATGTTGTAATCAGCTTTTTAAATAGATCTAAATGTTTAATATGCAACAATACAACAGAGATTTCTGAACTGGAAAGGTCAGAATTTACTGCCATAGAAAAATCTGGAAATTAATTTTCACCACAGCAAAATACAAAGAGGTTTTTCATATTTGTAGAATTTATATCCTGCAATTGTGCCTGGAACTCCTTAAATAATACTAACAAGTGTTTTTTATATAGAATTTTAAGAAGACAAAGAGGTTATTTCACATGTAAGCAGTTTCTGGATTGACCTAAAGCTACTTGTATCCTATTTCCCCCCCACAGGAAACACTGATTTGCCTGTCATAGGTAACACAAGACGTGCAGTATCTTGTCAGAATAACCACCACTGCAGACTCTCTGCAAGCTCTCAAATGCTTTTGAGAACACTTAGTCATGTTCAGTTTGGTTCAACGCTGCTTATACTCAGTGCTTCTCTAACTGCAACTGGAAAATCTTCTTACTATTACAAGCAACATTCTTCTATTAACAGTTATTTCAACCTGTGTCTACTTAAGTATAGACGAAGCTTTTGCTTAATTAGACATACACTTGAACTTTGCTATTTGGAAAAAAAAAAGCAAAACCCACAATGAAATTGGAATGAAAGAATCGGTCTCTTCAAATGCAAGAATACAAGAATCTTTTGCCATGCAGAAGCAATCAGTCCACAGACATAACAAAATTTGATTATAAATGCATGAATTAATAATATTCTAGTAAATATCTAAATAACCATGTTAACTAATAAAAAAAAATATTGACTAATTTGTTTTATACTCTAGAGATCTTCCTCCATTTTGTGCACTATCATCTATTAAATGCTACCACATGATACTGGCAACTATTTTATTTCTAATAGATATCATTGTACCTGAATCTATCTTCAGCCCTAACTAGGAAGTCACCTTAATAATTGCAGTTCAATTGCAAGCAAAATCCACCTCTGATAGCTTCCATATGAATTTTTATCACCCATCAGTTAAGCCAAAGTTACTTCTATTATTTTCCTCATGGGGAAACAAGATGACAAAGAAAATGCTTTAACAATATTCTTTTTTCCTCTTAACTTTTTTTGTAAAGTTCTGACAGATTTCTAACATTCTCTGCCTTCATGGATTATCTCTTTATTTCAAGTCAAATTAAAATAGACATTTCTGCTACTTAAGGCAAAGAAACTTCTAAGAATGATGATCCCATCATAGACTAAAAAAATAAAAAATTTGAAGATTAGAAACACATAGGGGAAAAGACATGCAGGTGCCCATTTTGACCTAAACAGCGCAGGCTTGAAGTATTCAGGTTTAGAACGCAATATGAACCATGAAGAATCAGGTAGGAGAGACACAGTGGCAAAATTACATGGGAAAGGAAATGTTAACACGGAATGCAGAGGTACCCATGTTCTCCAGCCACTTTCCAGGGTTCCCAAACTGCTTCCTGCTGGCACCACCAGGTTCATTGCTCAGCTTCAGCCCTGAGAAGTTAGTCACTGCCTGTGTCCATCTAAAAATGGCTGCGACTTGGGGAAGCGCTCCCAGGCTGCCATCTGGGATTCTCCCAGAAATCAGGCCCTTCAGGGTTGGGGGTTTCAAAACACACACACCTGGCAAGGCAGAGGTGTGAGCCCAGCAGATGACACTGCCTACTGAAGATGAACACCACGCTGCACAGCTGGCTGCTCCCATGATGGAAAACCTATGCTTGCAAAGCAGGCACCAAGATTACCCTGCTGAAAATGCATGGTCCAAGATCCTCTCCACAGATTTACTTGCTCACCTCATTTACTGGCTGTGTGCTGCCTTGGAATAAGACTCAAAACTCATCAGGCAGGTCTTGTTTGCAATATGTCTGGACAATTTCTGTCACAATAGGGTACCTTTTCCTTGCTACAGCCAACAGATGAAAATACAATGTGAAGATAATACAGATTTGCAGCAGACAATTGATTTAACTACATACAGGAAGGATAATATCTTACATTCTGTTTGAGCATCTTGAAATGTACCCTGCAAAAAGACACAACCATATTCCCCAGAAGGCATGGAAAGATGTAAAATGTCAGGCATAATTCAGTAGTCATATTCAGAACAGCACAGATACCTAAATAATATTTAGCTTTGTTCATTTATGAAATACTGTATTTTATTTTAATCCTGCAGTATGTAACGTCAAAAATTCAATCTAAATACTTGTATCAGGACAGTCCTGCATTAACTTATTTCCACAACCAAAAATTAATTCCCTGCGCCTAGATACAACTACAACATCTTGAGTGGAACTGTTACTCGAATACTCTTTTTTCATCCAGGTTTGGCTATTAGAGTCACAGAGCAAAAAAAAAATAGCTTTAATAGCATTTTTTAAATGCACAAGTGCATTTAGGTGTCACAAATCAAAGAGAGAGATCTGATCACCATCAGAAGAGACAAAAGCCTCTCACCCTACTTCCCTGCTTTCCACAATCAGCGTATTGCAAAGCACCGTGAGGAAGAACACATCCCCATACAACTTCTGCACAGAAAGAGTCACTGGAAAACTTCCTTCAGACAAGACACTTCCTCCTTCAAGGATGGATGTTCTATAAGCATGCCCAGGAAAGAATTCTTCAGCAAAAGACAACTGATGAGCAGAAGGGAACGAACAGTGAGTCTGTTGAAGCATATGAGGAAAAATACCAAATTCTGTTGACCACATACAGTAGATATATCATGGATTACATCCAGGCACATATTTAACAGAAGAGATGATCTAATGCCGGTATTTGTTTCATTAGAACTTACCTGCATGCCCAAGTCATTAAAAAAATCTCACCTAAGTAAGTAATGTAAAAGAACTCATAGCAGCTCTAAAGAGCAGCTGAAAATGGAGAATCATGTCAATACTGAGCTGCAAAAAAAGGCTCTGAAACAAGAGGATGTTGGACACCACTATTTGACCTCTGAGGCCAAGTGCATTGGTTGCACAGGCTTAAGGCTGACACTTCTATCATGCCCACAAATAAAGTAGGTCTGAGATAATGGGGACAGCTAAATAAATACTAGCTTACATAAGCTGGATACACTTTCCACTCTGTAAGTTATAGATTAGCTAATATGATGGCAATATTAAAGCCATTTTTATATAATGCAAAGTGTAATTATGAAATAAGAAAAAAATTTATTATCAGTCTCTGTGTACCAAAAATACAAGCTAATGAATACATTTTCCCTGAAAGGAAAAGTAGCAGGAAAAAATTATTTTAAAGACATCAAAAAATATGAGTAGTAATAATTACATCATATGGATCAACTTACTAAAATCACTTTCTAGCCCAAACAAGGTAACTTTAACACATACATAGAACCGGTATGTTTCTTGAAAGTGTCATTTGCACTTTGACTATCTCCTCCATATAAACTGTCACTATGGATTTAGCCACCATATCCTCACCAGCCTACCAGGGACATGACCTGCAACATCCAGGAGCAGTCCTCTGGCTCAGGTTTTCAAACAAAGGACTAAAGGTCTATATTTTACAAGAAGGCCAGAGCTTTAAGTGGATATTTAAAGAGGTACTGCTGTACTAACAATTGGAGACTTTCTATGGGTAGCAACAGTAATTCCTAAGGACAGATAATTGAATTATACCTAGAACTGGAGTTAGGCTCATCATTTCTCATCAGACACTTCTACCATCACATCTGCAGTGGCTTAGGCAACTAAAAATCACTTTATTTCTAGAAGCTGAAATCTGGGTAATTTTAGAAGATGATAGAGTTTTGGAGCTGTAGAGCTATTTTTAATAACAGCCAAAGCATTATTAATCTGATTTTCTAATGTTTTTTTTTATTTAGAAAACAATGTCTGTGAGTCACTTGGTGTATGTTTTTGTCTGTTTCTGAGACTGCAAAGTAACTTCCCAATCCTGACAGCGACTGCCCAATTAAAGCTTCCTGATGATTTGATTGCTCTTTATTTAACATTATACCAAATCTGCCTGGCTATGAGTGAAGGCCTTCCTCTTGTAAATCAGGGTCTCACCAACTGCAGCAGGGCTCCCTGTGGGAATACAGCGTGCTCACATGGACTGCACTGCAGCCTCGAGACTTGTCAGTGCTCTGAATCACCACACTGAGCAGTGGAGAAGGAGCGGGAAATCAATTTTTTCTTGATTGTGTGGCGCCAATTAATGGGATTAATAGCACTACCAGGCACTGAGGCAGCAAAAAGAAAGAAGAGAAAGCAGAAAGTCTATAATGAGCTCAGGGCCTTGCTGTGAAAACTCCCAAACTGTGTGAAGACCATAGGAGCCAGAGCGGTTTGCAGGCTCTATGCAGACAAACAAGACAAAGGAAGGGGAAACACAAGCTCAAAATAATACATGATAATGCAGCAGGACAGCATCAGCAGAAGTAGGAACTGTAGCCAGATAACTGACTATCATTTTAGTATCCTAACTACTATATATTTCATTTCCTCTCCTTACTAGTTAACTTTTTTTTTCAGTGTTTAAGTAAAAGTTAAGTGGATCTTCATTTTGGCCAACTTCATTCTTCTAATATTTTTTCTATTATCACAAGGAAACATAGAATAAAATAAATTATCTTGAGTTTCTTTTTCTTCCCTGCTGTCTTTTTCTTTCAGGTATTCCTCCTTCAGGGAATAAGAAATCAAGATTAAATCTACTACTCCAGTAATTTAGTCTTCTTTTTGTGTTTATTTCTTCATTGTTACTTATTGGTAAGTCTTCATCCAGCCTTTGTCTCCAAACAGTTTCACTGTCTTGCACTTTATATTAGACTACAGGCATTACTATCTAATAGCATTATTATGAACCATGACACACTTAGGAGGAGCTCTGAAACACCTTTTTTCATTTTTTAACTGGTGTTTCTACATCATGCAAAAGTATATCCTCAGCATAATTACGGGTGGTGGTTCATATGGCACACCAGAGGAATTTCTGCATCTGCAAACCTTGGTTTTCTCCTCGGCTTGCATTTCCCTGGACACCTCTGCTTTGTCCTCGTTACACAGGAAGGACAAGAGTCTTCAGAGTGCTTAGGAGGATGAACACCCAGGTCGCATTGGCTGTTTTGAGTGTGTCACAGCCAATTGCAGTGGACACGTGCAACTAATACAATGTGTCTGAACAGGAACTCACAACATCTGCTGCATTTATATGGGATCTCTGTCCAGCACACACGGGATTCTCAGGTCTGTCCCAATGTTTCAGAGTGTCCGTATGCATTTTATAGAGCGTGCACAAGCACACACACATCTGAGAAATCCCAGTACATCCAGTCAGGGAAATTACCCCATCTCTCTTTTCTTCTCCTTCAAATGCAACAATATCCTTATTCACACAAAACCCCCCAATTCCATCTCTACAAAACTATCACAGCACTTGCATCATAAACCTTTTCTCTTCCTAACTGGCCTATGCATAATTGCTTCCAGAGGTTCTCTTCGAAGGTCACATACAGCTGAAACTACCCTTCCTTTTCAGTTCTTTGAATCATCTCTCATGTCTCCACTTTCACTTACTTAGGCTTCTAGGATGAATTCTGTTACCAGCAATACAGAGCAGCTTTTCTGCACTAGTGCACCAAAAGAAACATGGAACTTATGACCATTCAGAAATCCTTTCTTTGATATAGATACCTGACCAGAGGAATATTTCACAATCATCCATTTACCTCTCCACTCATACAAATGTCAGCAGAGGCACAATGCCTGTCAAATTAGAGTGTAGCTCCCTCATAATGAAGGAGTTCATGGTACAGGAGCCAGTGTTAATAGTGATGCTACAGACACCTTTAACTCTCTGGCAAATCCATGCCTAAGTAGTATAGCCAAGATCAAGTACTAGAAGTGTGAGTCAGACACTGCAAAACATGCACACTCTTTACATAATAAGTTCTATTTTCTTGTATTTGCCCTGTCTTTCTCACTCTTTGGTTATACTCTTAGCAACCACCAGCACTAGAACCTTTCTTTAAAAAAAGAAGATACAGATTCCAGGTAACCATTTGACAGTAGGGACTAGGATTATAAAATTAAAATATAAAAGAAAAAGAACGTACTGGCAATGTAGCATTAATCTTTGTCATCCCACCCCCTCCCATTTCCTATCCTTTTTCACTTTCACACTCAGTGTATTCATGTGGTCTGTTTCTTCCTAATTTGTTCAGCCATCCTCCCTAATTATTCAATTCCCCCTTCTGCTCCTTCACAGAATCAACTGGGCTCCATGACATTCCCCCAGCCTATGGAGAACTGCACCTCTAAAAGACAAGATTCATATGAAGCTAACAAGCACACAAGCTTTGCCCTCTTATGCCCACCTAGGAGCTTGCTACTGAAGAAAAGCAGTTCTCCTTCCCTCCTTCCCTTCACCCTCAGGCCACCTACATTTTCTCTCCCAAGTCAATGCCACATGGTGACCCACTGAGCTCAGCCTACTGAACAATTTTCACTTCTTTGTAGATTTCATTTTCTTCTATTTCATATTCCCAAACTGGGTAACTGTAACATGACACAACCACAAGTTCTGAAACAAGGACAGCAGGAATGTGCAGCCAGAAATGAACAGGACCTGCAGCAACTGGCTATTATATCAGCCTCATAGCCCATCGTCCTGAATACTAAGCCATCAGAGTGTCTGGAGTAAAACAAACCATGAGAGGAGGAAAGATTCAATTAAAAAGGCTCCAACACAGTTGAAAGACCCAAACTCTCATGATTCCTGCCCCAGAAAGCAGCTCCTCCAAAAGCCAACAAAAGAGCTATTGTATAGTAAGTATATTGTACCAGACACTATAGAGAAGTATAGTTTATGAATAGAGTGATTTCATTTAATGAATATTGCAGGGAGCCGGAAAATGAGGAAGGAGAAAGGATGTTTCATGTAAGTACACAATTAACAGTTTTCACTCTCTGTATGAACAGAAATTTTGTAAGAAGCGGCTGATGTAAAATAGCCTTCTTATCATGGGTAAGCAAGTTCACATGCATTCTTCATTTTGCATGGGCATTTCTCATAACTGTAACACATCTCCTCATAGTACTATATACGCTATTATATATGCCAAAATCTGAGGTGTTTCACTGGAAACTCCATATTTAAGGCAAAGATAATACTTGAATTTTATGTGATCAAGGGAAGAAAACTGCCCAAATCAACAGAAGAGCAAAACCAGAGTGGCATCACAACTACAGCCAAACAACTGCCTGAATATTTATAGATGGAACTAAAAATAAGTATTCAGTGAAACTGAGTAGCCAAAGGAGAATTGATACAGCACAGCATACAGGACCTGAGATAAAAGTTAAGGCCATCAAAAACATAACTGTTTTTTGACTGCTGCAAGCTTTTTAAAAGGATATTACCCTCTATACTAAGAGCAGGTTTGGATGTCGGGTTGTCTTGGCAAAGACATATGTTTGTATTTCAAATGATCATGCTCTTTACCTATGCCCTAGGATTAAACTCTGTAATCCTTGTTTCTCCTATCAGCTGTGTGCTGCTTTTCATCACCTTTAGTAATTGTGAGACAGTCCACTGCCTTAGTCAGGAGGCCAAGGGTTTCCTAACAATTGTATTTGAAAATGTTTTTGCTTTCACTGATTTTTAACCATGTCTCATGGTTTCAGGCAGAGAAGACTCTTAACATAGAACATATTCTTCTGTCATATTTCACAGCTAGTATGACATTTCTTAGGAGAATAGGTGAGCATCTGTGCAAGGGGATAATATCCAATACAGGAAATAACACCTCATTTTTATCTGAGTTATTACAGACATTAAAGTGTTTAGGTAATCTTTGTTCCAAAAGCTGGTGGACGCAGAAATGCTTCAAGCCACCTCATGTAGTCCAGAAGTAAAAGAATACCCCCATCCCCCCTCACTCATACAAAAGCACATATGCTTTCCCAGAAAAAAAAATACCACAAGATTTTAAAAAATATATTAAAAATCTCTGTACAAAAAAATCACAAGTAATCACTAGACAATTGAAAATGAGAAATTAGTCCCCACTTCTCCATTTGCATAAAGAAGACAAATGGAAAGACACAAGTGAGAATAAAAGACGTTGGGGAAAAAAGGAAAAAAAATTGATTAGACATTCAAAATAAGAGGCAAATTGTAAAAGAAAATGATGTTAAAATACTCTTAAACATTATGTTTCTGACTCAATTTAAATATTGTATTTCTAGCTTCCATTCGCTAAGTAACACTTTTAAAATAAGGAACACTAATAACAGATGTCTGTCTAGGTGTTTCTTTTTAGTCAATGCCATGATAAAGCAGCTAACTAAGAAACCCACCTGCCCCAGAACAGTAAAATAGGACATCATGTGTGGCAGAAATGCTGGTTAGGGTACTCAGCTGCTCCCTTCTCTCCCAGAAGCTCCTAAACAAACAGAAGGCTGAGGCTATGCTAACTCTGGAGTATGGATAGCATCTAGCCCACTTGGAAAAGCATAGATCAGTAAGAAAAAAGAACATGTTAGAAAAAATTATAGGCTGAGTTAAAACCATCAAAGTATTTTACTTTATATTTGCCAATTAACACTAATGTGTTGTACCAAAAAGACTGGATTAATCAAAAAAACAAAACAACTGAAGAACTTACTTCAGGTATAATTAACACTGTTAATATAATACGAAACTATTGAATGATACGAATGTTAATATAATACGAAACTATAATGAAGATACTTCATAATATGATAAAACACAAAGAAATAAGACCAGTGGTAATAGGCTTCTTTTGATACAGACTGATTAATTATTAGACGAGTTGTCAGACAAAAATTCAGTATCATATCTGTTAGCTTTATGCCTTACCACTGAGCAGCCATGCTTTGCTGGTACATGATGGTGACAGCAACTCAATTGAGAACTACTTCTCATTTTCCCAGGTATTTTCTGATGCAAGATAGTCATGCCTTCAGCTCCCCCTCTCAAGAAACAAAGTAATTGTCATTTTGTGAGTTTAGAAACATTAAAAGTTAATGTAACAAAAGGATGCTATTATGATACTTTCACCCTATCATTCCATATTTTAGATACAATTCTTCCAATTTAACTACTACTTGGATTTTTATTTATTTCTGTGTCTCTTGCCAAGGAATTCTTTTTTAAAAGCAATTAAGAAAGCAATTAAGAGAGCCCACATTTCCATTTCAAGCAAGTAATGCTTTTGCCATTATGGAAACAAGGTTTATGTGATTCCTATCTACGCTTGTGGCCACAAAAATGCATACCTGTATCTATGATCTCTTTCACTGTCTTTTTCCAATACACTTTTAAAGTCTTCAACTAACTTCGGACAAATTCCCAGAGGAGCAGACATCACAAAAAAGCAACTCCTTTCAAATGCTGAGAGATTAACTGGTCAGGTAGCAAGACAATGTGATTTTCTTCACTCAGGAGCATTTTTTTTTCCCTAATCTCAGATTACACAGGAGAGTAGAATTATGACTGCCTCAACCACAGGGAAACTTCTGACATCTGCATCTTGTTGGTCACCACAAAAGCCAAGTAATAAGCATAAAGCCATTGCTCATGGAACTATTTGTTAATGGAAAAGGGTGTGTCTGTAATTTTAATTAGGATCTTTCAATTGTTTTCCCTTAAAGGTAACTTTATCTAAGGCAACTACGAGAATATATGATGAATTCTCCAAAAAGCAAAGGACATCTCTACACCATTTCTCCCTTTGACTTACATTCCCCTAAACAGGTCTTTTACTTCAGTGCACATTAAGACTACAATAACGCCCTACTGTAACAGGCACCAACAAAAATAAAAATTAGAACTTAAATATGATTCCCTACCCCTACTGCGTAAGACTGCAGCATTTCTAGATCACTGCTGGTTTCCACGCATCCTCTGAAAAACAGCTAATACTGTCTCCCCTGCAACAAGAACTGCCAGGCTGAGACAATGTCCCTGGGTAATCAGTTAGTGCCTAAAATGATCCTTGTGATGTCCAAGTACTAAAAAACTCAGCCTTTCAAAGGCTCCATCTAGCTGCTTGAAATTAAATGTTTCACTAAGTACATTTGTGTAATCCATAATGAAGACCCTTCTACGCTAGCAACAGAATCTAGCTCATTAAGTATAACACCAAAATAAAATATTATCTGAGCAACCTCAAAAGAAAACAATTATTTGAGGGCATCTCTACCATTCAAATTGCAGATATTGCAGCTTAAAACATAATTTTACACCATGAGAAATGGTGAACCAGTTAAATAGACACTCAAGTTGACAGTGTCTACCTTTGTGTATTTAAGAACCAAGGATAAACATTGCTTCAGAAGACAGTCCAAACTCCAAAATTCATCCCCAAACTTTGACTAAGTCAGTCATAAGATGCACTATAGATAGTGTTCATCACCAAACAGGCTAAGGTTTACGTGAAAAGCGTAGTTATTTAAATAATGGACATCACTGCATAATATACACCAATAATCCTATTTCATTTAGGGAAAGAAAAACCATCATAGATTTAAAAAAAAAGTTTCCCATTGTATTTGCTTCAGTAATTACATCTGCTAAACAAAAAAAAAGCTAAGGGTGGTATTATGAAGCCTTTACATTGTTTGAAATATAAATCGAAGTTCTAACCCCACCTTACTTGGAGAAAAAAAAATCTAAAATAACCAGGGGTTTGGCATGTTTATTTCGAGAAAAATTATTTTGGCTTTTTAAAACTCAAAGAAATCACAGTTCGTGGGTTTGCGTAACAACAATGTACCTGCTGGATGCTTTTTTAGCTGCAGTTCTAGAAATAAAAAAAATCCAAAAGACTAAATTTATCTCAGAGCTCTTGAAGATTTATTGCAATCTGTTCTTAGGAGTGCTGATCCAGCTTTCAAATCCACAGAAACGAACTATCAGGTTGCCCAAACGAGAACACAACTGGATGCTAAACAGATACAGTTGTACAGTAGAATAGATGTATGGATATAGGGAGCAGGATTATTCATTGAGATTATTAGCACACAAAAAGAACTTGTTGGATTAGATGCTTGAAATGCAAAGTGGGTCAATACTTCACTCAGACAGAAATGAGTGGGTGCTGATGCTGAATACTCTGTCCCAGCCAATTTTAGGCACACACCTCCTGTTCACATTTTAGAAAGATGGGAAAAAAACAACAGTGAAGCTTCATCACAGAAATAATTCATATTTCGAATTCTTGTTACATTCCAAGTCAATGTGAAAAAAAAAATCTAAAAAAAATCAGGTAGTGCCATGGTATGTGTTACCACAAAAATCCTAGAAAAGAGGCATTTCTAAAGGGCATCCCTCAAACGTAAACTCATTGTCTAACCACAGTATTCTCGGATGCCAACAATCTCTTACAGTAAGATGTCTAAGCTTTCAAAAGCAAAACAAAAGAAACCCACAACACACAAAACCTACACAGGACAGGATAAGGATGCTCATGAAACCTGACAGAATCTAAGGGGTTAACTTAAGACCTTACTGTCAGCACTAACAACACCTGCATGCCCTGGAGCATTTAGAAACTGACTTATAGGTTCACAGGGATCTTACCTGCAAAAACCTTAGGCACCTGAAAGATGAAATGGCAGGGAAGTAACGGTATTGAAAAGCCATGACTTGGGGACCTACATTCAAAAGGGAAAACGAGGCTGCAGTATCAAAGTTGTTTAGCAACTTGTCTTAAATCTCCAAATTGACAGAGTCTCAGATGTACACAGTAATTCCCACCCACCTTCCTTCCCACCTCCAACCCATAAATAAGAATTTACCTTGTAAAAATGTTTGGAATCAAGTGAATCTGTGCCAAGTAACCATTCATAGCTGAGTGGATAGGGCTTCCTACTATGTGTTAACAGATACTGGTAGTCAGTAGAAGACCAATGCCTGCTGAGTCAGCTTAAGATCATTAATTCTTTCTCCAGGAGGTTACTCCTCACATTTCTTAATACATAAGGAAACAACTTTCTAACCAAGGGAGCTGCTAAGGTCTTCCTGCATCTCATGTGTCAGCACTTCTCTTGAACACTTCTCTTCCACACAAATTAGGAAGATAATTCAAGTGTCAAACCACACAAAACTTCAGCAAAGATGCTTTTAAGTAGGTACTGCTGGTTAATGACGTACAAAAATCCCTAACCACTGTAACAGAAGGCCACAAATACAAGACAGAATGGAGAAAAGAAGACACGACCAGGGTAACTGCAAGCAACTGGAACACAATGACCTACTAGCAAGAGCAACTACTGCTCATAACTGTAATGCAGAGGAATTGTACTTCACCTTCAGTACACCACCAACTGTTCCATCCATCAGCATTCTGTGCCTGTGTAATTGTCTAAAATCGATGGTGTAAAGTCCCCCGATCACCAATTGTTCATTATGCAAGTATGAAATACAATCTGCTTATGTGTCACTATCCCTGCCTTCATCTCCGAAAGCTAGCAGGTCCTCTCTCCATGTTTTTCTTTCCTGTGACTGCCTTCAGCTTCCCAGTATTATTTTAGGCACTCCCTAAAATGCTGACTTGAAGCATATATTGACCAATTGCAGTCACAACCTGCTCAGCAAATAACACTGGAGAAAACTGAATCCAAGTCCACTCTGTTCTGAGTTGGTATTAGAAAATTAGTACTCACTGAAAAAAAAAAAAAGATGGCTGTCATCCGTGACAAGTGATGATTAATTAGCATCCAAACCAGAAGTGGTGTAAGAAAATGCTAGCTGTTCCTGGATAAAAGACGAAGCAAAAGGTCTCCTTTTGCAACGTGTCAGAACTTTTAGACACATGAAAAACTGACGTGTTAGTGACTATATCTGACTGTGAACACATGGTATTCTCGAAACACCACAAAGCATATCTAATAGGAATAGTAGTAGAGAGTATAAGATTCATCCTATGCATAGTCTTTGATCAATTCCCATTGACTTCAAATACATGTCTTCCTTTTTCTAAGGACTAAAAGATCAAGCACAGGTTGCAGATCTTCAATAAACTGTTGAGAACAAAAAGTACATCAAAAAATTAAATATGTAAGTAGATTTTAAACAGCTAATCAGGAAGTAGAGTAGATAAGAATTATGATCTTCTTCCTCCCAGTGTAATGGATTAAAATAACTGTAAACAGCTGCAGATCTATACCTCTAGATCTTAAAATCACATGTTGATGTCACACCAAAAAGTCCTCCTGGTATACAGGAGTGCACTAAAAACCTGTAGACAGCCTGCACAGTTATGCAAAGAGCCCTTCACAGATTCTTTCTATCACAATGAAATTCCTACACTACAATGATTAGTGAAATATGTAGTGATATATGAAATGCTGAAACAAATACAACTTCTTAGTCTTTCTCTCCACTATTGATAACTAAAACATTCTCCACGAATCCAAACAATAGAGACAAGCACCTTATACTATGGAGAAACTATGTAAAAACAGAGTGACTCAGAACAGTGATGGTCAAGTAGTTTGCTTGAATTTTAACGTGTAAACCAATGGGTCAAGGAAATTTAGAAGAAAATGAGAGCTGTCAAGGCCTAACACTTGAACAGCCCCAAAGCACTGAATTCCCATTGAAATAAACAAGAGTCAGTTAAGTACACAGATCTAGCAACACTGCTGATTGAACAGAATTTTATTCAGGAATTGAACCACACAAATGTTTCCATTTTTATGAATTCCTTAACTAGAAAAATCACCTGCTGTTCCCTAGTACTCAGTTACTGTTCCATCAAATGGCTGCAGATTTATTGCAAAAAAAATAATATCTAACACTGCTAGCGCTGAACCAGCACAGTCTATTTCAACAGCCTAAGCACACAAAAAATATAAAAACAGACCATTAGTGAACAATTTTCTGGCAAAATTGGAACCTTTGTTATGGGGGGCGGAGGGGGGGGGAGTAGCAAATGCTACCCAAAATATACACTGAAGACGAGGCACCCACCACACCAGAATAAAAGAGATTTCATACATAGTAAGCTCAATTGAGAACAAGTTAAATACTGAAAAAGGGAGACTTGTGCCTTGTGATAATACTGCCAGAGTGCGGTGCATAATATATGTGCATTTAGATGTTTAAAACTGCATGAGAAACAGGATGATAAAATGGTAATAATGACGATTGCTCTAGCACTCTTTCAAATTCTAAGTATTCACGGCTTATGTACTGAAATAGTAAAATATGCACATTTGTGCATCTACAAATCCCTGCAAGTGCATCGTTGTAAGAAAACGGAAAATCTATAGCAAAAACACGGTGTGCGACTGCAGATAAAAATTTCAGAAAACACCATCGACACGGACTTTTCGCAGGACAGACTCCTTTCCGAGTGCCCGGTGCAGAGGGTGTGCTTCCCGGTAGGAGGCATCCACCTGTCCCTCACCGCTGGCCGGTCACGGAGGGGCAGCGCCCCGGGGCTCGCCCGCGGGCCGCGAGGAGCCCGGTGCCCGCTGCTCGGTGCTCAGCGCTGCCGCCCTGGAGACGGGGGGGCTGGAAGCGCCGCCTCCCCTCGCAGCGCACGGCGGGTGCGCGGTCG
>VZTG01004389.1:0-125303 GCA_013397845.1 Melanocharis versteri | reverse complement strand
GGCGGAGCCGCGGCCCCCCCTCCCCGCCGGCGTTTGCGGGGCCCCCGCCTGGCTGCGGGCCCCCGGGCGGGGGTGAGCGCCGCGGGCCGCCCGGAGCGAGGCACCTGCGCGGCACGCGAAAACTTCAGCTGGGGGAAGGTCGCGGAGGAGTGAAACGAGTCGCGCTGCCAGCAGGGAAGGAGGATGCAGGGACTACAGCCAGCGCTTTTCCTTAATTTCTGTTTAAATTGTCTTTAAATCTAAAAATGCTACCTTTCTTATTATGCTACTGAAATTCCCAATTAGCGACAATGAGCATCTTAATGGAATGGTTAGAGTAGCTGTGCAGGTGCGTCCTGGTCGCAGGTTGTGTTGAGTTCCAGCAAGCAGACAAGGGCGCTCGGCCAAAACGCGGTGGAGCAAATGAGAAATATTCAGCTGGCTTCAGAGAGTAGTGAGTTAATGGGTACATCAAAGAATCAGTATTTATTCTGTCTTCACTTCAAGTAATTAGTATCCCACCATTTCTGGAAGCAGGGTCATAACCAGCTTGTTTTTTCTCTCTCCCTCTCTCTATTTAGAGAAGAAAAAACAAAAACATGCTTCTTGGGGTTTGACACTTGTCTTCTTCTGCAATAACTGATTCTGCTGTACTAGCATTAACCTGTTTGGTAAAAGAAAAAAAAATATATTTTTTTTTAATAAGGATTTTTTTAAAGACACACAACAGCTTTGAAGACTATTGGGAACATTCAGCACATCTGCTGAATCTGGCTGCCTGTTCCCAATCAAGCAGTGCTCTGCAAATGCAAGAGTACAAGCGTCTCCTGATACAGAAAATGCTAAAGAAAAGGATTAATTTTGTCAGGAGTCAAAAGATCCTGAGTTCCGCTCCCATAGCCATGGACTTTTGTTTGACATCAAAGTCCTCCGTACTGACCTAAACCTCAGGCTTCTACCTAGAAGGAGGTCAGGTGTGAGTGTGTTATAAAGAGTTCGCAGCGCATCCTGTAGTGTAAGCAATAGCCTGTAGAATTCTTTAATGGTTTTGCTGAAATGTGCTCATCCCAGTCTCACTGAGGCAGTGTTTGTTTCCATAGTAGTCACTTAAAAATGGCACATTTTTTTATTTGGATTCTTAGTGTGTTGGTAGTCTTCTAAAATTCATATCAGCTCAGAGTTTCAGCGTATCTTCTTCAGCAAAGTATTGCCTGATGCCACTTAAATAATATGGTGCTAAGCTAGTTTAATCAGCCTAATGAGGATCATACAATCATAACGGTAATTGCCAGTGATGCAGGTTCTCTACAGTGGCTCTAATGATTCCCATCAGATAAGGATGTTTGTAAAATTTCATAAATCTCACCAGAACCCAGACTGCTCCAGTAAATAAAACTCTCTCACTTTGTAAAATGGTGCCCCCTCCGATGATGCAAAAATGAGAACAATATGTTTCTATAGCCCTACACAGCCTGACTTCTCAAAGTAGCAGCACTTCCAGACCTGCTGGGACCTGGCCACGTAAGGACCTGCTAACTGTCACTGCTCTGTGTAGACCAGGAAGAGGACTGAAGAAAAGAAACAAGACTATCAGCAATATGAAAAGAAAAGGGAGCTTATTAAAGGAGGTTTTAAAGATAGGATAACTGTCTATTGTTGCATATTGTGCAATTAGATAGATGCCAAGATCTCACTGTTAAAACATCAGAGTTTTGAGGATTTCTATGTTTTGGTTTGTTTTTTCTTTCCTCCCACTGAATCACAGAATGGTTGAGGTTGGAAGGGACTGGTCCAAGCCCCCTGCTACAGCAGACTCACTTAGAGCTCATTGCCCACTCTGTGTCCAGATGAATTTGCATATCTACCAAGGATGCTGGATTTTTTTGGTATAGGTTGTCATTTTTGCTTCCTTTTTCCCTAGACCATTTTTCCTTCTCTTAATTCTCACCCAGACATATAATCTAGATTTTCCAGTTGGCTTGGGAGACACAGTAGCAGTCTTGCTGTGGCTGGGAAAGCTTCCAAGGCCAAATGCAGTATTAGCTTTCTAAACAGACACATCTTGTAACCCCCACAGCTCCCACGAGACTTAAGTGACAGGTTATCCTTTGATATGGATTAGGAACTTTAGGGAGACATGAACACAGACAGTTCCTTACCAAGAGCTTCGTGCTACTCTTTCCTAGTTGGAGGTCTTCAGCAGTTCCCTGACAGTAAAGCCTTCTGAGTGCTAAAATATGGGAGTTCAGGTGTCTCCTGCAGAGAGCATAGGCTGAGTGACATGGTATAATAGGAAAAGGAACTTCACTGATAGCACTCTTTTCTCTTTTTTTCCAAAAAAGCACAAAAGCTGTTGCTAGATTTAAGACAAGCAACAATCCAAGATAGAAATCAATAAATACATGAGACTTGCAAATAAACACAGAAAGCTGTATATGTCCCTTCTGTTCTCTTAGTTGTTAGGAGAAAAACATTTTCAAAATTTAATTAAGACATTCTGAGTTTTTAAAACTGGTATTAATGCAGTCTTTTAAAATTAACTTTCATCTTAATACCAAAGGAAAAAATCTTTTGGATTAAAATTACTGGTTTAGGCATGCCTGAATTTTTATTACTTTCAGCAACCTTTTTGTATGAGCAACTGAGCACTAAATTACTTTACGACCTAAGTAATAAAATATAGTCTCTGTATTGTACTTTGCCATGGTCCTGGTTTCATTTCATGGATATTTTTCTTTCAGGAGCAGTATACAGCATGCATATCTACATAAAACTCAGCAGTGAACTGCAAGAACAGAAGTGACTGAAAGAATTTGCACATGGGCATCAAAAATGAGAAGTATCCCAATTTAAAAATATATTCACCTCACAAAACAATAAGATTCAAAAAGAAACAAGGGGAAAGAGTGAAAAGAACAGGGTTAATTTTAAGATGCTCGTGACCACACTCTATTCAGTTCTGATCCTATGTCTGTGCCTGTGATATCTGAGCTCTGTGCTTCTTATCATCATATGTTGGTGGGTTCCTCACTCTTTTCTTCAAGTGTGCATTTTTGGTAGGTTGTTTCTGGTTTGACTTAGTTCAAGGACTTCACTAGAGTAGGGACCCATTAAATAATTCCATAGTATTCTACATTATTTCAGTCCTGCCATCCATTTTTCAGGAATAAGTTTGCTGCAGTTCCAATGCTGAGCACTGAATTTTCAAAGTTACTGTCAGTTGCAGTACCCATTAATCATTGCCAGAGTTAAGTTACCCAGGCTTCACATGCAAAGGTGTTCTTCAGGAGTCAGAGCTGCCACAGCCTAGCAGAAAAGGAAACTGATGACTTGGCTGGCTGTAAAGGTACTCCGTGGGTCACAAATACCGAGTGCCAAGTCAACAATTTTTTCCCTTCTGGCTAAAATTTGATCCATATGCTCTGTAGGAAGTTCATTTTTTGAGATGGCATCTGGAGTACAAAAGAGACATTACGATCTAAGACAAATATAGTGGCAATATATGAATTTATCACATACCTTTAAGTGGCTTTCTAGCTCCCATTAAGTGCTTTATGTTTCAGCTATCAAAAATCATCAGAAATTCCTTAACAAACTTTTCAAAAACAATTACCGAGAAAAGAAAAAGTAGCGGGCACATCAAAAGAGGTAGTATTCATCAAAACCTGGTGATGTTTTCCTTACGAAGCTCTCCGTTTTGTCAATGTTTCCTTTCATGTAATAACTATAACAAAGAATTCTTCTTCCATTACTGTGATTGTTTCTATTGAGTTTGATATTCTATGCAAAGTCATTATCGGCTTCGTGAAGAGCTAAGAGCCATTAGTCAACAGCTGACTAAATGCAGTTCTTAAAGTATCCTTGTACTTAAAAAAAAAAAAGTGACTGAAGTTACACCCAGGAGAGTAAAATCCCTGCGTTCCTGCACTTTATAAATGAGGCATTATTTTTTATTGCCAAAGCATGGCCTTGGAACATTACAAACCCCTGTTGTAAAATTTTCTAGAAAAGCACACATGCACACACACACTGGCTAAATATTGCAGTGCTCCAAGATGTTTAAAATAATGAAGGTCTAGCAGTTTCTGACCTAGAAAGCTGTCATCTTGCTTTTTATTTAGTATTCACCTAAAAATGGACCAGCTCAGATGACATCTTCTCAAAAGAAATTGAAGCATCTTACTGTATTATACTGAAATATCCAATTTCCCTTTAATCCCAAATCAAGTTAACTGACGGAACTGGGAATAACATCACTGGAGGGCTGATTTGATACACTTAATTTTATTTGGTCGGGTTTTTTTTAATGTACTCAGTAAAGGATAATGTATCCATGAGCTTAAGCAACCTCAAAAATCCTTTGTATGGTTTTCTATTCACACCAAGATAAGAGCCATACAACTTCAAAATCTGGACTTGACCCAATTGTCTTGTAAAGAGCAAGGACTTCTTTGCATCTTCATTCTCATAGAGAGTTCAATCTGTGTTTTGGATATTTTGTCCTTTATACATTGTGATCTTGACCACAAACAGCCTCTGTGGTAAAATATTTCCTATTCTCTGCAGGGCAGGAGCCCTTGGGAACTTAAAAGCTTGCATTATCCTCAGGCTCTCAATAAGGACAAGAATAAATCACTGGAAAACCCAAGATTCATAAACCCCCACTGTGCTTAAGAAGGATGAGTGTCTACCTCTTTGACTCCTCTTATTCTCAGATGTATACTGTAATTTGTTTTCGGGCATCTTGTTTGCTTTCCTGCTTCCAATGATTTTTTAGGGAATGCTTTCATTCTATTCAGAAAAAAAAATTCCATCTAAACTTGAAAAATTTAGCTCATATCATATTACCAATCCAACCATTAATAGAAATCACTACTCTTTCAACATTTTGGTGCAGCTTATATCCATTTTCAACACTTTTATAGTTGTTTTCTTTCTGTTTGGCTACATTTTATCATAGTGCATAAGTAAAAGTAGCAGTACTTATGAGAACATTGGTAATAGAGTTGGCTGCATATATTAAATACATTTCAATGACAAATATGCTGTGAGAATTTACTGCTTACGTGCAGTATGGAGGACTGCAGACAGGCTTTATTCAGAAGCCAGCTGCAAAGCAAAACTCTTAGTACTCTCCTGGAGATGGACTGGCCAGGTTCATATTCGGCTGCACTGGCACCCAGGGACTAAAGTAATTAAATAAAAGACTTGCAACATGAACTAACAGTTACATTCTTCTTCCTTTCTGAGGGATAAAACAATTAATATAATTACTTGGTAGTGACTAAGAACGTAAAACTTCGACCCTTCAAAAACTGTTCCTTTCCCCCCCTGTATCACTGCCAGAGCACAAACCATTCTTCTGTGCATTGTTGGCATTCTGGTAGTGTGGATGGCAGCAGGGACTGAAGCAAAACCTTTTGGCATGTCCTGCTGTCCCAAGAGTCTGGTCTAGTTCTTCTAGCCCTTGACTAGTAACTAATACTATGCAGACCAGCCACTAGAGGGGAATAAAGAATCACACTGTTCTAACATGGGTTACTGCGTTGTGAACTTCTTTGCAGGGATATCTCAGGCATGGCCATGAACAAGTGCTGTATCTGACTCAGCTGGCAATGCTGCTTCATGCTGCAGCCATTACATTTGCATGCAGACAGCAAGTTTACTTAAGGGTCTTTAAACCTATAATATGTTTGTACACTTGCTGCATAATTATTATAAATGTTTGTACTGCTAACTGTATCCTAATTACTTGCAGTGGTAAAGTTATGTAGGCTCTGAACCACGAAGCATTTCAGCATGGTTTTTTTAAGCTGAAAACATACATCTAAGTTAGGTTTTTCAAGTGCTAAAGATAAACATATTCAAAGTGTTTTGCTAGATGATGACATTTTCGAAGGCAGGGAGGTATGGCCATCAGAGGAGATCAGTCACAGCTAACTAGCCTAGGAGGGCTGTCAAGCCTTAGATGCCTGTAAGACCCTCATTTGGGAAGCTGCTGAAAGCAGGTAATGGTACTAAAGCTGCTGAAGAGTGGGTGAAGCAGTGCAGAAGCCAATCTAGATAGTGGAAGTTTAGGACAGCTGATTTTCAGATTGAGTTAACTTCAGTCTACACAACTTCGACTTCTCTGCTCTCAACAATGCAAGTTAAGACTAGTCAAGGATTCTCCTTACCCATCAGGAATCCCCAAAATGTACAGGAGGCTGTTTTTCAGGTTGTTTTTTATTACCAGAACATACCTAAGAATGAACAGGATTATGCTAAGTCAGCATACCAATAATGTCATCTTCCAGCATTTAGAAACAAAACAGAAAAAAGCGGCTATAATCCAAAATCAGCAAGAGATACCTTGAAATAAATTTTAAACCTTTGGATTTTCACACTTTCAAAGCCTCTGAGCTCCCCTCCTCTCCCTCTCGCTCTCCTGACACAAAGCTGTGATCTCTAGTAACTCTTTCTTTTAATAATGAAGGCAAAGATTCTGCTGTAGCCATTTGATTGCATTGAAGTAGAGTCAGAAAAAAAAACCAACACAAAAGGAGTAGTGGTAAAAATATATGAGTTGGCAATGCTGCAGTATCTTCTTTTCCAGGCTTCATAGAGCTGTATTTGAAGACAATATCCAGGGACAGAAGCTTAAAAATGGAAAATTTACTAACCTAAAGATTCTTATCTTCGCACAAAAATCCAGGCAGAGAGGTATGTATTGCTTTTTAGTAAGAGCGAGGATATCAATGATCCCATTTAATTTCCTGTAGTAGGAAGCTTAGCAACTATTCAGTAATAACATCTCCTTTGGTGATTACTGCTTATACTTGGAGGGGATGTGAAATTAGAGGAAGTCCTTGAAATATTAATGCCAATGCCCATTACAGTCCTTGAAGAGGAAGACAAGGACATTGGACTGAATGTGCCATTGAATGCTTGCCCTTGGCAGTGTTTCAACCATCACACACACATCTGATTCTCTCTAAAGTGGAAAAATTCTTGGCTTGGGACCCATCCCCTTGGGTTGTTTCTCATGGAAAATACTGGACACAGGGTTACTTCATCATGGCTGATTTGCTTAATTGGAAAGAGAGTCTGATATTTCTGCTGTGAAAGTAATTGGTGTTTAACATTTTTGCATCTAGCTGCTTTCAGAAAGTTTCAACTGATATTCCTAAATCAGTGTGTGCACAGGTCTTCATAGGGTGATGCCTTGATAAGGAGTTGTGTTTTCCACCTGATACACCAAATCTTAGCAATACAGCTGTCTCCCACTAGCAATTACAAACTTGAAACATTTAAAATAATATGCATTACAATAAGAACATACATCAGACGATTAGCAAAAACATAATTGAATTTGTCTCCTGTCTGAAAATAGAGGGAAAAGGTTGGCTTGTTATTAATAACATGACATCCCTAATAACATTTTAAAATGTATTTTTAATCTAGGATTAATTTTCCAGCACTTGATAAAGCAATTTAAATTTCATAAGCTTCATTGTCCTAAACAATTTTGAAATAAAGGATTATCTGCAGCAAAATTGAAAGGCTCATTTGGAGACTACATTACCTATGTGCCTAAGCTTTTTTATGAAAATATGTAGACAGTTATTTTGCTGGAAACTTTTTTCATGCAAATAGAGGGATGTATTGTCTATTTCACAGAAATATTTTAGCTTGAGTCATGTTCTTATCAGAATATTTAAATTCCAGACTGTATGCATAAAAAGTAATATCTGGGTTGGTACCAGCTTTCCCTCAAAAGAATAAAGCATGGAAATATAGACACATATAGAGATACTAATTCAGTGCTTATGAACAATACTGCAATTAACTATTAATTGTGTATTTTAAGTGTGAGTCAAGATTTTAATTTTTTGGTAAACACTGGCAGATCTGCTTTAATTCTTCTTTCTAGAGTGTTTACATGAATTCGACCACAGTCCTATTCTGGTTGGATTTGTGAAGTCAGTCTTGAATGTTTTGTTTGAAATATTCATGCCAATTGACCATGTAGAATTAATGTGGGTTTTTCATAATGTGCTATAGAAATTTAGCATAGTGGGTTTCTTTACAACAAGAACTATTTTCTAATTATTAGGTACATGATTTACAAAACTTTAATTTAGGGACTTCAATACATTATCAAAGATAAGCATAAGAAACTGGTCACAATTTTTCTGGCTTTCAAGGCTTTTCAGCAAATTCTGTAGAGGAGGGATTTTTAGGAAAGAAACAGGGGTGCTCACAATTGTGAATTTACATATTGACTTTTTGATGTTGTCTAAATGATGGCACAGAAGCTGAAAAAACATGGAGAAAAGCATAAAGACTAACTGATAGGGAAACTGCTAAGGGAGGTAGTTGTGTGAGTATCTACATAACTACTAGTGATAAGAGTACTAGAATCATGCATTGTACCACATTAATTCACTGGAGAATGTGGAAAGGATTGTAGACCAGGTATCATGGTTCATTAAAAAAATATATCTGTCAAGCTTGCTGTACTATGTAGTCAAAACGACAAAGTAAACAACGCATTTATCTACTTGTGCCTAAGAAGGGAGGAAAATGTTCCAAGAGATTTGGAATCACATCTGCAAGACAGAGACTATGCATCTAAATCTAGTGGGATCAGTATTGGGTCCACAGTAAAGCTAAAGGGTAAAAAGAAAACCTGAAGCTTTGAAAGGAATTTTTAAAATTATGTTTCTTCCAGATTTGTTGGTGCAGCCTTTTTTTAAAGTAGCAATATGCTGCACTTGAAGGGGAAAAAAAAAAGGTATGAATGAACAGTCTGTTCAAACCAGAGAAAATGTAAGAAAGATAACACTATTGTCAGTATCACCAACATACTGTGATCGTGTACACAAGTTACTATTACTGAGCTTTAGAAAAGTACACTGGTATTTGGAACATCTCAAAAGGTTTGGAGAATCAATTCAGATAGTTATCTGAACTGATACAGAGATGGAGGTGGTGGTGAGCATTCTGCTAAACAATTTATCCACAAGCCCTTTCAGGGATGCAGTACCCATCTTACTCATGTTTTTCCTATTTCTTTTCTCCCTGTTCACTTCCTATTTAGAATTATGATTGCTATCACGGGTTACTCAGAATAGATGAGTACATTTTCTATCAGAGTAGATAAGTGCATTATCTACTTCTTTATTGTTTATTAGTAAGGATACTCTTCAAATTCTATATGAATGTGGGAGTAAAAAAGAAACAAAGATTACTCATTTTTGGAACCTAAGCACATCACACAAAACAATCCAGATGTTCACTGACAATTAATTTTCCTACAGTGAAATCAGCATCTCTCTCTTCCTACTTTCCACTGAGTTTTCTGTCTAGTCAGTAAAGACTTCTTACATACCCCACCATCTCTTCTACCTCTTTTTTTTTTTTTTGCAACTATGAATCATTCCTGCCACTGAAAAAATTCTGTATCCCAGGATCTACCCTAACTATTCTCAATTCAGACACTAAAATGGGTTCCGAGGATAGGAATCTCAGTTTTATTTACTTTAGGCTTTGTTATGTCCTTCTCATCTGCTTTATGCTGCAACATTTGCAGTAAAGATATTTCTGTTTATCTTTAAAGAAGTATCTTTAAAGATTCTTCTGTTCTATTTAGCACTTTCTGCAGATGTTATGTTTCAGTTCAATTATAAAGAAGTTAATGAGCTTTAGTACAACTTTGTTCCAATGACATTAGGAGATATTTCCTCAGGAAATTATTAATTTAGTCTTCTGTCTCCACCACTGGTAAAGTTTTGTTTCAGGGAGTCACCATTTCTGCCTTTCTGCTCAAGGTCCTTAGGTCAGAAAAATAATTATTTGTCCAATAGGAGTTCTACAGAAAGAATTAATGTATTGCGAGTGTCCTCCTCAGTCATGAGGCTCCATTCACTTTTGCACTAGAATTGAAGTTGCACCGATGTTCAAATCCTTCAATCATCCTTTTCTCCACCATTCTTGACTAGAATGTTTCAATCTCAGTCACCGCACTTATTACCTCTTTGTGTCCTCTTTTACCTGTTCCCTAGTCTCCAACCATGAAAAGTTTATGTTCTGCCTCATTTATTGGAATATTAATATTTGTGATATTTCTCCAAACCGTTTATTTGCTAGCATCACAGCAAAATGTTTACTTATTTTTAGCTTACAAATGAATGTCCAGTTGTTTCATTATGCATGACCATAATGAAGATATGCAGAAATATATTTTCTTTATAGAGTTATGATTGACTGGTTCAAATTGATGAGTTGTTTCCTACTGCAGTGCATTTTACCAAGGATTCCAATATTACATACACCAGCACGAATTAAGTTACAATCCATTTCATGACAAAACCAGATCTCATGTAAACAAAATTTTCTTCTTAGCTTAAAAGTAAATTAGCAATAAAAAATATTAACCTTCTATTCAATGTGTATTGCTATCTGAATAAACTGCTGTTTCAAATATGAACCCCCTTTACACTATAACCCCCATTTTATACAAGTACATTCCAGTCAAAAGCTGGATAGCATATGGACATCTCCAGATTTTCTTTCAATATATCAAAAAAATAAACAAACAAAAACACACAACATAATGTTTCAAAATTATCTGGTTCAAATTTCTGAAAGACATTGAAATTACTTCTTCCTCCTGTGAGGATAATACTTAAAGAGAACAGGAGAGAAACTGCCACCTGAGAATTATTTTTAAAACATTTTTAATATATCTTAAAGTATTTATAAGGTAGTTTTAAATGTTCACAGAAAGAAGTGCATTGAAAAGGAAGGAAATGAAAATACTGCAAGACGACATTTTCCTTACAGATACAAAACAGAGTGTAATTTAATTTCAGTTCACATTTGAGAAGCTTGAAAAACAATGTATCAAAAATGCAAATGTATACAATATGTTTAAAGACAAATATAATGCAATTGGTCTGTGTAGTAGCTAAATCAGGAAATTGACTGTAATTGTAGTTTATTTTATGAGAACATAATACAATTACTAGACCGTTGAAAGAGAAGCTTATATACATCAAAATTACTGGATTAAGACATAATGTTCTTGTATGAAATTCTGCCCTCAGACTCTGAGGCAAAGGATAAAGTGGCAGAGTGTGGTAATGGTGTTAAGAGCCCCACAGAGCATTAAAGAAAGCCATACTGCCAGCAGTGCTCAGCAGGGGTGCAAGGAAGGACTCAGACTGTCATTTCAAAGTGAATTGACACAGGAACATGGGATGAAGCAACTGCTTGGGCCCTAAAGCACATCCTTTCTTTTTACAGGCTTTAAATTAGCCTTGCCCTATGCCCACACAGAAAGCAAGTCAAGAGTATGAGGACACATGCAGCCTTCAGTGTCCAGCCTGGTCTGGAGGATAAAGTTCCCAGTGGAAAAGATGATCTCACAACTGATTCAGAGATGAAAAAATAATGCTGTTTTCTTAGCACTGAACTATTGCAGAGAATAAGATTTGCCTCTATACCACTGATCACTGAGGGCAGGAGAAGCAGTGCTTGTAGATTGCTTGGACATGAAAGTGACCTGTAGAGGGATTAGTTCATAAGTCCTACTGAGCTTCCAGTGAATGTGTAGAGTAAGTGAAATAAAAATTATAGGATGACTAAAAAAATTTATGTGGAACACAATGGTAGCAATGAGCTGAGAGATAAGATCAGTTGTGTTTTCTCATATGAGCTACTGGAAAATAAGATCAGAGACTATTTTGGATATAGTCCAAGGTGCATGCCAAGCAGAGCAAAAAGATTGCGAGCCAAAAGAACATTAAGAAATGAGTGATTACAAAAAAATCAGATATAAAATGTGTGCAAAATTCATGCTGCAAGAAGAGCTAGTATGCTTTTAATAAGTGGAACTGGGGTTTGGGAAGATATAAATTGCAGTGGTTGGTCTATCCTAATGACAAAAGTAGTGTCCATTTGGACAAAATAAAAACGAGGAGTTGGGACATATAGGTACAGAATTCTCTAGCAGCAGACTAGGAATCAAATACATTTCATATACATTCTGTACAATGAACTGTGATTATAATTTGCAGTCTGATATTAATGTGCCACACAAAAGATTCTTAAAAGGCTACCCAACACTTTGGCAAAGTAACAGCCACAGCATAATCACACTTAAAACATGTGTGAAACCTTTCAAAAGTAAGATCCAGCTGAAAAAAATTGCTACTTGTTAGAAAAGTGTTTCTGTGGTACTGTATTTTCTATCAGCACTTTGCATATGTTCACCTGAGCTTCACTCCTAGATAATGCAGGAAAGCTTTTTGGTTTTTCAGAAGTTTAAAATTTCCTGGGTAAGGATTCTAGAAAAAACTATTTTCCTCTTCTGTGTTAGACTAGACCATAACACTGCCAGGCCTGACTTTTCTGTATAAAAGTGTTGCTTTCTACCAGAGTTTGAAAAAGGCGTTACCTTTTCTAGTTAAGAATTTCTAACACATGTGCAAAGTAGAAATCTTCCAACAAGTTATAATGTGTTGAGGGGTAGTAAAAATCTTTGGTATACATGTTTTTCCTTATAAAACAAAAATGTAGAGTGGTACGGCTTAATAAAATTAAAAGGGTTTTGTGAACTTTCCACTCACCCCACTGCTTTATCCCTTTTTATAAGTTAATGTAGAGTAAACAACTACTAAAACTACTACAGATATGTAGACTTGGCAAAGATACAGATTGCTTGGATTGGCCTTGTCTTACCCAGTTCTGCAATGGAGATCACATTTATACTTGCAATAGAAATATGCAAAACCCCTTAGAGTTTCAATTAAAGAAGACCTAAAATCTAAGAGTTTTCAGTCAGCACCTTTAACAGTAACTCTTCTTGTCTATGCATGAGGGCATTTTTATGCTCATTCCACAGAGTGTGGCAGAAGCTAGCCAGGAGGCAGGAAAGTGTTTGGCTTTCACAGGTGTAACTGTCACTGCAAAAAAAAAAAAGCTTTCTCTGCCCTATGTCTCCGTCTTTGCTTCCGTCTGGCAGTCAGCATGAACTTTCAGATTCGCAGTGAATGGCTATTGTCATAGTTTTCTACTACAAATAAGTACTTTATTTTGCAACTTCTAGCAATTGAGATGGTATTATGCATATGTTCATATTTAGTTATTTAATGAAATTAGCAAGTCCTTATGGCCTTCCTTTTTATGTGGCCATTGTATTTTTTACATGGTGGCAGAAATGAACAGTAGTTCTCGTTGTTTTGTGATCTCATCAGCTCATACAAACTAATTTAGATCAGGCTGCACCAGGTTTGGATGCTCATCCAAAATCCTTAAAGGGGCTTCAGAAGATTGAACTAGTGATTTGCGGTGTGAGAATTAATCTGACATGATTTAATGCCAAATCATCTAGAAGGTACTAGATTGCTGCACAAAGTCTTTGTGAGGTGAAGGGTGGATTCCAGCTCTTGACCAAATTCAACTTTCTTCTTCAGAAGGGTTTATCTATGTAATATTATTACCACTAGCACATATAATAAAAATTTACACTCACACATATATCAAGAATTCCTGTGGGCAAAGGTGCTATCTGAGGTGAATAAAGGTAGGAGTTTGAGCAGTATGACAGAGAATACGGTATAAACCTAATAGCAAAACAATAACTAGCATATGGAATTTGGTAGAAGATTATTGATAAATATCAGAATGGGAAAGGTGAATCATAAGACAAATTAAAAAAAGATTTTTCTTTCAAGTCAGATTAAAACTTCTGGCACAATATCTACTAAATAGTTTTAGTGTCTCACTTGGGTAGTTATTTCAACAGATAGCATGGACAAAATTTTTAACTACTTATACCTTAAACTTCACTGGTCATGTATGCATTTCCTCTAATGTTAATTTCCTCATATGTTAATTTAAAAATCTTTAAAATCTTTTAAGGCAAGTGCCCTCTATGCAAGGAAAACATACTATTAAAAGACATATAACTATACATATACGATGTTTCTACAGAACTAATGCTTTTAGTGGCAGTTAGATTTTGCTTTGGTGGGGCTGTTATATAGCAAAGCTAAACAAATTCTGCATCTGGAGAACAAGTTCCAGTTTGAAAAAAAAACACCTGACATCATATAATTGATAAAACATCCTAAACATATATACAAATGAGAAGGAAAACTCAGTCATTAAAAAGTGGTGACAAATGGAACAAATTTTTTTGGTCAGGAAAAGGTTCACTGCGTAATTCAGAATGGTTAGAAACTCCTAGATAAAGACACACAAGTCAAAATGTGAAGGCACAGAGACAGAAATTGCCTACCACAATCCAGTGGCAATCCACATTACACGTAATGCATAGTATTTCCAATATCTAATAAGGGAGTCAGGGCCAGTAGGATCACATAGGCATTTAAGTTAGCCTTGTTGTAATAGAAGTCATAGAAATTGCAAAATTAAATAGAAGTAATATCCAGATGTTTATGTTTAGGTGCCTAGAGACAATCAAGTCCTTGTTCCTGGGAAGTATTTACATACGTGCTTAACTTTACAGAACTTACAGCTTCGTGAGCACAGGGTCATCAGGAGCTGAGTGATCTGCATCTCGGGAAATGTGAGCCCAGGCCACAGAAACAAGCAGGACAAATGGAAAAGAAAAAAAAGCTAAGGCAACTGCAAAAGAAAATATCATATTTAAATATGTGCATATACACATACATTTATGTATGCGTGTGTACATATGTGCATATGTGTCTATATACATGGCTGTATTCATGATGCCTGAGGAATGAAAAAGAAGAGATAAAAAAGTACAAGATTACATGTCTGATTATAAGTGCCTTAAAAAATAACACCAAAGCACAGTTAATTTGACAAGTCTCCTTATTTCACAGGCTAGGACAACTATTACTAATATTTACAACAGGGTGTGAGTAGGAACTTTCCAGTTCCTTTTGTATCCAAGTGCACCTTTCACACAAGGTAAACCTTCCATACATTTTTTTTCCCCTAATCTGCATTTGGTTGTATTTTGATCTTACGTACTACACAATTTATGCAAAATCCTGGTAGGTAAGACAGCAAGAATCTTCCCAAAATCCATGGCAGACAATAATTTTTACTCCTGCAGTGCACACATGGTTGTGTAGCAAGATGCTTAAGATCAGATAACATTTTTGAGCAGACAGAAATGGTTTCACTGGTTTCAATAATGCCATTCTTACATATAGCAGTGTGTATCTTCATGCTTAACTTCTATTTTGCGTAACTTTAACACAAACTAAAACAAAACAAAATTACTACACTCAAGTCTAAAATAACACTTTTGTGGTGATGGTTGCTTTTGAAGTAACTTTATGTTTGTTCTACATGACCAGATACTGTCAGTTCCAAAATAGAACTTTGAACATTCAAAGTAAAGAATGAGCTTTTCTTTTCTATTGATCCCAGCAGATGTGAAACCCCCAAATGATACAACATTAATATTGACTGTATTTCATTATCAGGCTGTGAGTCAGGGCAAGCTCAGGTTCAGGCTGAAATGTCATAAAAACTTTGAAAATTAGGGCTGAAAAGGGGTTTGAAATGTCCTTTAAGCCATTCTGTGGTCCAAAGGCAAACTCAGCCATATCTGTATCACATGTAACATATGAAATATATTCATTAAGATACGCAGCGTGAAAGACTGCACGCACACAAGAAAAAACAAAACCACAAAAACAAACAAACAAACAAACCAGACAAGCAAACAACAAAGAAATTGCTTGATTTCTGGTTGAAAAAAAGACAACAGAAAAGTGTACTTAGAGTAAACCATTTTTTTTTTTAAAGTACATTTTTCTTTAGAATATTTAGACAGTTAAGACAACAATGCTTATTCTTGGCTCTCTAAGTTTCATTGAATCATTGTGCTGTCACTGGTTGCTATACTGTTTGGATGAAACCATGTATACTTTATCACCACTATCTCAGTCACCTATTGAAAAATTAATAATAGAATACAAAGACCCTTCCAAAAAGGGAGGAAGCAGAGTCTTCCAGTCCTCATGAGGAGGCTATATTTTAGCCAGATTTCCATCTCTGGATTCCCTTGAGGAATCTTGTTAACTATTTTTATTGGCAGCAAAGAAAACTAAGTTTTCAAATACTTTTTATATTTATATGCATACCTTATCTTCTTTTAAAGCTCTGTTTCAGGATTCTGTTTTCCATCTCTCATCGAGACCAAAAACGTAGAAGATTTGTTACAGCCCTTTGTATGTTCTTGGACTGAAACTTTTTTTTGTAGTAAAAACGTTCTGACTTCTTAGTCAAAAAGTCATGCTATATTCATCATTCCTGTAACTACTGTAGGGAACAATTTGATGGTCCTTGACTATAGTTAATAGTCTGGAATGCCCTGTTCCTCCTACTTTTGCTCTTTGTTATGCTTTTTCTAAGTGCATTTATTACGGGAAATGAAATCTCACCGCTCCCATGTAGATGTCAGAGATATTTGAGAAGATCTGAAAATGTGGTATTAGTTTCAAAATGGCATTCAGCTTTCTACTGTATTTACCATCTAGTAGTTTTATCCAGAAATAATGCTATTCAATCTTTTTTTTTTTTTTTTGCCTTTCATCTGACAGTTAAATGAAATTGCTGACGCATTCACCACACATTTGGAGCCAATAGTAATAATTGGATAAGTGGCATTTATTCACATTCTTGGCATGAAAAGAACCATAAATATGTGTCTCCATGATCTCTGAGATCCATAAAAGGGTAAAGAGCCCAACTGCTTATGGGAAGGTCAAGTTCAGGACTAGATCTTTGTTGAGCACCCTGGCTTCATCCACTCTGCCAAGCAGCTGCAGTGGAGCTTGGCACACCCCTTACCTTGCATCTCTTCCCACCTGCACAGAGGCTGCTCATGTGACACCTGTAAAGCATCAGGCAATCAGCACAGCCAGAGGTATCCACAGCTGCCAGCTGAAGTGCAGCAGTAACTGCTGCCTGCCCCTGCCGCTCTTCCTCCTCCTGCTCAGGAGTCCACGCCATTTGAAGTCCATCTGGCTTTCCTGAGCCTCCACCATTGCAGAGAATGAGCCATTGCTATGTAGACAGTAAACTTTCTGCAAGAACTGGTGTTTGAAACCTGGGTATCCAGCCACTGGACAGTTTGACACCATGCTAGCCAAGCTTCCCATCACAAAGACAAAGTGTGAATCCAGAGGAGCAGTGCCGCTTGCTGAATACTGGTGCAACACTCCTAGCAAGAGTTTTCAGAGGAAGACATGTTTGAGACTGTGGCTCACGACATCTAGCACCTGCAGGGAGCCTGTGGAGTCTACAAGCCACAGCTCGTACTGATCCACTGGCCACCAGTGTGGGGTTAGCATGACTGGAAGGAACATGCTGATGGCTGAGGGCTTCATCTAGTGGCAATTGATTCAGCAGCCAGAGTAATTTAGGCCAGAGGGGACATGAAAACCATGCTGCCTTCAAAGTTAGATCAGATTGCTTAGGGTTTTCCAGCTGAGTGTTGAAAATCTCCAGGATTTTACAGCCTGTCTGGGGCAAAATGTGCCAGGGGTTTAGGTGATGCATGTTTTTTCCCGTAATGCTACTCACGCTGCATTTCCCATATTTTATCTTGTGACCATCACATCTTGTGCTTCAACTTCAGAACTTATCAGAAGCCAGAACTTATCTGGCTATTTTCTGCAACTCCCTCCTCACATGGCTGAATAAATATCAATCCTTCAACCTCGCCTTGTCTGCCATGTGCTCCAGCCCTGTCTTCCTCTGCTGTACTCTCTACAGTTTGTAGACATCTTGACTCCCACCACTTAAATATGATATGAAGTCAGGCAAAGTTTGAAAATGCTAAAATATTTAAAAACAAAATCCCAAGTAAAGCAAAGCACATTACAAAATTATTTTAATTGTTTTAAAGTTTGGCAGAGATAACTATCATCCTAGTTTGATTCTGTCCCACTGTTGACTTCAAATGTATAAGAGGGCAGCTTTCTTCATGAAAGGCTTTGGACTCAGTTTGGCAATATATAGGAAAAAAATGTTAAGGCTGATATTTTGCAGAGTGAGGTGTTCTTTATAGAATTGTCCTTTACAGAAATCAATACAATAACAATTTAATGAGGCTTGTTCTAGAAAAATCTTATTTTGGAGGAGAGGATGCATTTCTGTGATTGCTTGATAGAAAACTTTATTATTTGAGTTTATTCTTCTGTTGCACTTCTTTATATTTTAAACTGTTTAATTACATTATTTCTTGTACCAACTGAATTTGGAAGTCTCTCAGTAGGACTTATATCTATATATAGATATGTATCTTATATATAATGCCTTATATCTTCATGTTCAGTTGTTCACCAAGATGGAACTGTCTTCTGTAGGGATATTGATGAAATCATTGGAAATTCTCTTTATCAGTACTCCTCAAAATTTGATCATAATGAGCATATGCTGCTGTCATGTAAGATCTCTGGAGTATATGGAATTGCTCCATAAAAGAGTATCACCCATAAAAATCCTGCATAAGCTTTTTTTTTTGTTCTATTACTACGTATATTTTCTAGAAAATGAAGGTTTTTCCAAAATACAAAATATAAACTTCCTTCTTTTCAATGTGACAAAATACTAGAGAATCAAATAAAATTCTACCTTCTGTCTGGCAGAAAAGCTTTTACAGTAAGAGCATTCAAAATGTTGTTACTTTATACATAGCAGAACACAGATGCAAGATGTGATATTGACAGTAACTCGTTTTACCAGAAAAACCTGGCAGACATAGTTTTACCTTGGTTTTATGTTCATAGCCATCATGCTACAAAAAGCCTCTCCTCAAGAAGCTTTTTTGCTATAGGCCTAAATATGAAAGCCTATGGTAAAATACTTTGGACTCCTTGGAACACGGCCCTGCAGAGACTCACGGACTCAGCTGATAGGGTCTGTTTTCAGAAATAAAAGCATTCAGGGGCCTAAATCTTATTCCTTTTCACTCAAGGCTTGAGCAGCTTTTGATGGAGTGCTCCATTTAGGTATGCAAAGCCATGCAAAGTACTTCTGCATCCAGTAAGAGGCCATGGACCATGCTGAAATCCAGATTCAGTTCTTGTAGGAGCTGACAACTGGTCTGAAGGCTTCACAGAGTGAAATATAGATTTAATTAGTGTCTATTCCTGAGAATGTGGTGTCAACAGAAGTAAGGAATTCAAACAGTAGAAAGAAAAATACAGCAACATTGTACACCTGGTATTTTGCAAGAATTCTTAAATGCTTGTGTTATAGGTAACCAATAGTATTATATTGCAGTTAAATAATAGCCAATTAATATATTGTAGTAGTTTAGTAGCCAATGAACATGTGACACAAATGATAACATAAAAAAAGTGTATAAAAGAAGCTGTGTTGTTGAATAAACAGGCTTTTTTGCCCTTGTCCAAGGCACTGTCTGTGTATGTCATGTCCGCCCCAACAGTGACAAGTTCTGTGCTGCAAATTCCATCCAAAACAAACATCTTGACATTCTGGGTAAGTGCCATGACTAGTATTTCAACAAGGCGTAATAAAATGGGAGTTACTTGAGACATTAATGAGTCAGAGCCAAGCACACCTACTCTTTAAACTAACTACCCCTTTCTCCGCTGCTTCAATACAGCCAGGTAGAAATAGCTTTGCTAACACTTGCGCTGCACAAAAGGCAAATCCAGAGAAGGATGGTGTGTATGTCTCTGGAACCACTGGAACAGCAAACTCCCGATCTATTGAGGCTCTTTCCTTTCCAGAGGCAATAACACCAATCTAATCCAGACACGTGTAGCTATCACTAAAGAACAAAGCTCTGGTATTCATTAGCCAATGTTCAGCTCTAGGAGTCACCCCCGAACAGAGTCTGAAAACCTGAAACGATTCATGCAGTTTCCATCTTACAGCTTTATTTAAATGCTTAGCAAGTCTGCTCAAATGACAAGCCATAATGATTTTTCAACCTGTTCACAGCTTCTGAGATGCCAGCCTTGAGTTTTTTTCTGATAGGTAGCAAGAAACTTAAACTAATACCACTTACTTGGATATAGATCACTTCAAATTCCTCTAGGGATAACAAGATGTGACAGCTCAGCTGCTTCCATTAGTATTACTTCCTTTTGCAACCATTGAAATAAAAAAATGGTAAGAAGTACATTTTTATTTATGTGTGTATTTTAATTAAAGCTTGAGGTTTGAGCCAGGAAACTTCATTCAGGGAGTAAAATCTGTAGAAGCAGACATGTCTGAGAATTTTGAAAATACTGTGCAACAATAAAAAAGTATATTTATGTTTTTTTTCTAGAAGGGGTGACCCTTGATGTTTTAAATACTTCACTAAAAATATAGGAATGCATTTCAAATGAACAATGCCAGTCCTATGTACAGTTTTGATAATTTCAATCCCAGATACTTAGGAATTCAAGTTTTTCAGTAGTCAATAGTCCTTATCTCATAAGGAGATTCTCAAGATCTTCTTTATCAAAGAAAAAAAAATTTGTTGGATTTTTTTTCCCCAGCAGGTAAATTTATTTGATATTACACAAATTCTACTGGGAAAAAAACAGAAAGGAGACATAAGCAAAGCTGACCGCCCCCCTCTCCCTGGAATGAAAGTTTTATTTAGTACACAAAACTTCCTGTTCTTCACATTTCTTTGTTCCATCATTTGCTTTTGCATTTGTAATTCAACCATACTGAAAATTTTACCTAAGTATTTTTCTTGGGTTTGCAGAGTTACAAAATTACAGTTTCTAAAGTTTACTGAGCCCAAATCATCATAAGACTGCAAAGCTATTGTCTGAGCAAATTTGTTAAGATAACAATCACCCTGAATGCAATCCAAACCCTATTCAAATCAATTCTTTCCTGAATATATAATGCTCCATGTACTTGCTCAGGTTCCAACCCCCATGAAATGTAAGAACTGAACTTGGAAATGTTTTATACTGCCATTCTGATCATTCTTGTAGTTTCATTGGTCACATTTAGAGCTCGCTCTCATCTTCTCATCCAAATGAAGGCTCATTTAGAGGCACCTGAAGCCAAAGGAGGTTTTGCCATTGAAGCTGAGTTTTGAGCATGGCCTCTGTCTAAAGACCTTAGTCATCTTACCAGCTTACTTACCTCTCCCTCCCCCTCCTCCTCAGCTGCTCTCTTCTTCCTTCCCAAGTAAGGTAATTCGGAGGTACTTGAGAGAAAAAAAAAGATTCTGCATCCTTAGAGAATGAGACCATGCTAAATAATTAGTACACTGATGCAGAATTCTACTTCTCTTACTATGTAGACAGAATACAGAAATATTGCGGAACATTTTTTTTCTTTTTTTGTACCTGACCCATTTGTTAGAACATTTAGGGCAAAGCAGAGCTAATTATCACCAGCAGAATTATAGACTCAGCAAATTGCATAGCTTCTCCTTTGATAGCTTCAGAATAAATACTAACCTAGTAGCCTGAAGAGTATTGATAAGTGCCTGACTTGGCAGGTCTGGTCCATGAAAGCCCTTATTATAGGAATAATCTATAGTTATGTGGTGAAATAATTGGGGCTCAGCTGTTCCTAGAAGCCTCTGCCAAAAGAACTGAGTGATTCATTACTGCACCCCCTCTCTCAGTTGGTGCTTCTGAAAAGTTATTGATTTCCAGAAAGTCCAGAGGACACAAATCTTCCTCTTTCACTTTCATGGAACTGTATCTAGTGCTTTACTCATAGTAAAATCAACACACACAGGTGGGCTGGATTCCCTGGAGGATGACCTGGCTACACTTGCTCAATCTCAAGGTTGTGTGTGAGCTCTGATCTGACATTTGTATTCTGACAAAGCTCCTGCTAATGAAATATGCAGGAGAATGTCTACTTTGCATTTTTAAGAGGTTAAATAGATTACTAGATTATGGTAGAGACTTGCATAGTTTTTGGGCATGTCCCAAAGCAGGCAGGCAGGCAGGCAGGCAGTTGACTACAGAACTTTACTGGTGCAAATATCAGGAATTCAAATGTTGGTTGGCATGAAGAGCATCAAAAACTTGGATAGAGATGCTTGTAAGCTGCATTTGAATGCTTTTATGTAGAGAAAGAGAAAACCTTAGAGGTCAAAGGAAAAGTACTATTTATATTTTACAGATGTTGAAGCAGAACAGATTCCATGGATTACAGATTTAACCTAAGTAAATACTTAGGTGCATGTTAGGTCCAAAAAGGCTTCCTAATTCCTTTATAGTAATGAACTATACTGCTTTCCTAACTTAGTTACAACCCTGCAATAGGATAAGGAGAATATATGTGGTATTTCCAGGTGGATCTAAGAATGATGTGGTCCCTGAAGGACTGAACAACACAAATATGACAACTGTCTAGCAATACTTTCATATTATTATGGCGCATTTTATTATCCTCAAGGAAAACTAGTTGGGGTTAGTTCTAGCTCTAATGTTTTAACAAATAACTGACTTGAGTTCTGATCTTCCAGATCGTGCACAATTTTTTAAAATCTTTGGATAGTTGATGTGTCCAGGAAACTGTGTTAGTGCAAATGCAACATGAATAATAAGGTTCACAGTGAGCGGGAGCTGGTCAGAGAGCCTGTCATTAGGTGTTTAGCTGAGACATTGACATATTCAAGGACATTTTTAAAAGAAAGAGAAGAGGAAGCTCTGAATATAAACCAGAATCTTTGAATAACTGATTATTTTGCCAGTAAGCATTTAAATATAACTTGCCTTACACTGGGATTGGCAGCTAAGGGGAAAGGTCTTTCAACAGTGACTCAAGCCAAATTATACAAATACATAGTGAATGGAGTTAAATACCAGAATTTCATGTAAGTATGAAAAATGTGCATACATAAAAAATGTAAGTAAAAGATCAATAAGTGAAAGATCAAAGAATTGCTATTTCTCTTCTATTCTGAATGTAGTTAATGACACCATGAATATTACCTCATTCGTCTTACATTTTTGAGTCATCTAGATGAGATTCTTAAAGCTACTCCTTTAGAAACAGTGCAGATAGCCTGGTGGGATTTTTAAAAGCATTTTGATGCCTAATTATCATGGAAATGTTTTGGATTAGGCTTCAGAAATTTTAACAAGTGTTTGTGTTTATGTTTAGGTAACCAAAAAAATGCCACATAAAAAGGATTTAAGACTTTTCTTGCAATAAACCAGGAGAACTTAGGTGTTCACTGTAAAATTATTGGAGTGGGCTAATGGACAGGAGCATTAGCTTTCTTCTCAGAGTGACTGATATATCTGGACACTTAGCAATTGTTGACACCAGTGGCTAAATGGGGAAAGACAGGTTGCACATCAGAATCCAAGTCCAAAGTTTTGATCCATATCTTAACATCAGTTGAATATATATGTGTGTATATATATATGTATATATTCTGATAACCCAGCCCCGAGTCACCTCTGAAAAATATTTCACAATTTCTAATTTTACTTTTAGATAACTACAATTTCAGTGTCAATGTTGCTCAAAATGGCTTTTGAGTCTGTCTAAAATCTCCAGATGCCTCTCTTCTGACTGAAAAAAAATCCTGAGTAACTGTAGCTCTGGTCCAGGTACACCTAGGGCTAGTAGGCAAATAGGTTGCAGTCTAACTCTCATCTAAGTGCTTCTGGAATCTGAAACAAAGAAGGCCTGATCCCAAGCACATACATTTATAACATCTAACACAAATGAGAGTATAAAAATCTTCTTAGAGTTTTTGGCCTGGCAACTGAAAGTTCATAGTCCAAACTAACAATATACTCTCCTGTGAATGTGCTTATCCCAGGACCGTACCCCAGTGGCCTGGCTGTGCTCTAGAAAAGGAGCAATTCTTTACCTCTCCTGCTGTAGCTATACAGGATATATACAGATATACAGCACTGGACTAACAAGAGTGCAAGGCAGAACCACGGCAACATCTCCTCTGGTCTGTCCTACCACCCCTCCATGCTATTCTGTGGTAGCTGAAACACTACACAGCTGTCACTGCAGGATGCAGAAAGCAAATTATTTTTCAGCAGACAGACTGTTAAAATCTAGGTTGAGAAAAAGTCTCATTTCCCATAGAAGCATAGTTAAATATTCCTGTATGGGAGGCAAACAGCAAATTTCACAAGAAGGGCAAAAGGGAAGCACATTTCTTCCATTTCACACCATCTCATTCAAAGCAGCCCTGCCTTTATGTATCACAACTTTAAAAAACCTGGCAGAGCTTTGTATTTCCGCACCGCACTGACAGCCCTGCTCCATGTCACGCTTCAAACCAATCCTGAATGAAACAGAAAATGGTTGTGGTTCAGCACATTTGAAAAGCCCTCAGCATCTGTGATTTTTCCTTCCTTTGAACATGAGCAGAGTCCATTTTCCATGCTGGTTTATTCTTTGTCCTCCCCACTGAGTCTGTTTTAAGGAAGGTTCACAGGGATTATTAGCATTTTGAAACATGGAAATAGAACTTAGTAGAAGAACAGTAGAAGGAGTTCCTCGCTTTATATCAAATTTTCTACTTTGGAGAAGATTTTGAACTGCTTTGAATTTTACTGAAATCCTGATTATCATGAGGGATATGTACCCATTCTTTTGATCTAATGTGGCCTAAGGCAAATATAAATGTTGAGAATACCTAGGGAGAAAGTAGGAAATTCCACTGTTTTTTCTGCCCTTCTCATTCTAAAACACAATATCAGCAGTTGTCCCACTTGTATTCTAGCTGGTACAGAATATCTGTTTCCTGTTCTTCTGGCAGTCAGATATATGAGAGACCATCAGGAAGGCTCATATTCTACTTTCACTACACAAAACTGAGTTTTTTGTTATAAGGCCATTTAGATCATAGAACTTAGAACACTAATGTACATGGGGTGCATTTTTACCACAATTTCAACAGAAAGCATTTCAGTCACGCCTCCATCTTCAGAATCCTCTCTTTGCCCAACTGCTCACCACTAGGAAAAGTGGTCATGCAGGGAGCTCCAAACATACTGTGGCCATCAAGAGAGGTGGAGAAGGCACCATAAACCCATACCATCAGTGTGACTGGAATATTAGCTTCTACTGTTCCCCTGAAGGCATCTCACCTGGCCGAATAAATGAGTTTATTAAACGAAAAAAAGGAGGAAAAATTCTTAAAATCTTGTTTATATATTGTTTCGTTACTGAAGACAGTAGAGAGACATTGATTATTTCTCACATTAGATATAAAAATGGGACTTATGTTTAGGTAGGGGAGTTGTGTTTATTTAAAGATAAGGCCTAAGACTAAATGAGACTCTCTTTCTCCTCACGACTGCTGTGTGGTGAATACCCAGATAACGTAATTTAGTCCTATGCTACAGTTTCAAATATTAATGCCTTCTGTCAAAGCCATGGGAATTAGTCCAGAAATGAAAGCCTGCTGTCTGTTCTGTCTGTATCAGGCCCACAAATGTCCTTTAAAATTGGCACATGATTGTAATTATTTCCCTGTTTCCCAAGCTACTAATTTTCCAGGGTGTGCTGTCAAAATTCCAAACACCTACTCAACTTCTTAATGTATAAAAGCTTTATGTATTTTCCTATTTTGGAACAGCATCTAATATATTGCTAAGTATTCAATCAAGCTTCACTTTGTCTTGACTTTGAATTCAGCTGCCACTCAACATATTTTGAAATGTATTACAATAAGAGCAAGTAGCGCTGATTAGCATCAGACATTATTTCCATCTTAATCTGGGTGATACTTTGTCATTAAGTTTTGTGATGATGCACTGGCTGTAGATAATACAGTGCTGATGTTCATTTGCTTGCAGTCATGTCCTGTATTGGTTTGATTAGACCTACTCTATGGCTGGTTGATGACAAAACCTCATTGATTACATGTGGTCTGCTTCTCATTTCCAGTCAAGCTTTCTGTCTTGAGACATGAATGGTTTCATTAATTAGGTGAACTAAACACGTTGACAGCCATTCAAGCTAGTCTGGGTCTGGCATAATAGTGCTAGTATTATGGATTCATTCTCTGCAGTCAATGAAAATTTGCTTATTCATTTAAGTGAAAGCAGAATCAAAATCTATTGGTGTTCCTTTCATTTCATTATGCTCCCAGAATATATCCAGTACAATTTCCTCCTATTTTTACAGGCTGTTATACTTCACAAGGAAAGACACTGATTATTTATTCCAGATGTTAAAATCCCTCCTGCCCTGATAAAGAACTCCAAATAGTTAATGACTAGCTAAAACCTAGAGCTTAAAAAAAAAATCTAGATATAAGTTAAAATTCTAACAATTTATATTGAGTCTTCTATAAAGGATGGAGTTGTTTATTACACATCAACTGTGTTAAATACTTGGAAAAACTGAAGCCAAACCTTCAGGACATTCCATTGCTGTGTTTACACTGCTCAGCACTTGCCTTATCTTACACTCCTCCTAAGTACCCAGTGTCCTTTTCCCCCTCTCCAATCCTGATTACATTCTGGAGATCCATTTTCAAATCTTTTTGCCAAATTGGGGATATAGACATTTTATATGCTACCTTTAGTCCCCAGATTAAAATCAATGGAAGAGGCCTCCCACCTACCTTGTGACTGGAAATGGGCATTTCCCCTTGCCCTCCCACCTCCCCATTAATCTAACTCATTGGTCTGCTTCAAGACAACACGAGCCAGGAGTATGTTACACATGGACAAACCTGTACCAGCACTGGGCATTCCTCCTGGGAAGCAGCAAGAGCAGGTCCCCTCCCTGAAGGAGGACAAGCTGGGACTTGTGGGTGAACACAGTCCAGTGGCCTCCCCCTGACAGGACCAGGAAAACAAGAGGCTCTGCTGGCAGTCCAGGGATGATCAGACAGGGCAAAATATTGAAGCAGATTCAGGGTCCATCCAGAAAGTCCAATCACAAACAGCAGAAGATGGGACTAGGGACAAAGCTACCCATAGCCCAGATTTCAAGGTTCACCCAGGATACGAGGCTGCTGACAGGAGCTTCCCAGGCCTGAGCTGAAATGCTGCCCCGAATACATAGCCAGGGAGTGCAGGCACAAGGCTGTTTTGGGCAATTAGGGCATTTTAGTGTCCTCAGAACCCTGGCAGCTCCACAGAGCAAAATGAATATGGAAATAAGGAAGGGGGGGCAGGGTATCAAGTACTACCTAGGAAAGTAGTTTCAGAGAATTAAAATTCTACAAGCAAGAATGAAGTAACTGTTAGCAATTCCACTTCATTAGTATAAGCCAAGTATGAGCTTCATCTATCCTGTTTCTGCATGACATAATGAGCTATTAAAAAAACCTCCAAAGCAATCAAATACATAGTAAAAGTAAGTTTATGAGTAGCATTTAAAAGGAAGTGTCTTTACTGTCAAAGCTTAGCAGACACATACTTTGATGGGAGGCAAAGATACATTATCTTTTTCAAATCACGGACTCACACCGTGCTCATTTGACATGTAAGTGTATCAAGTGCCTTTGCAGACTTTTTGACTTTCAAATCATGATGATAGCAACACTTTCTCATGAAAGATGCAAAATTACTGGACACCCAAGTGCTACCATGGTGTAATTGATTATCCTTCTCAGCAGTTGTTTCAAAGCACTATTTATTCCCCTTGTGTGCACTGATCAAGAAAAGAATTCTTTGGACTTTATTTCTGAGATGCTCATGGCAGCAAGACCACAGAAATGAGGAGACTGAAAAAAGAAACCTCACTTGTAATGGTAGAAAAGCAGACCACATTTGAAATCCTGTGGTCACTTCTGCTGCTGAATACTTTAACATGCTATGCTGCCTTCCTTCACAAAATTAGGGAGAGGAATATGTAGACAGAAGAAAAAAAAAATCTATCTTTCCAGACTAGTTATCCAGAAATACTTGCACCCTCCTCCTTGCTTGCATAAGATGGAAAACAAAAGGGATTTTACAAAGTAATTGTAGTTGCTTTTGTTCCTGTCTCCACTGTTCCTTTCAGTCCTGAACATCTATTGATCACAACAACCCTGCTGTAATCAGAACTTACTTCATATAGAGACAGCTGCTCTGCAAGGTCTAATAGTTCATCAGCTTTCAGTCCTACAAAAGAAACAGTGCAAGTGCAACTCCTCAACGCCCTGGCATCCCAAAAGATCCCTCTAAAGGACCAGTCATTTATAGGTGTTTTTTTAGTACAAGGGGTACAACACTCCAGACTATGCTTGTCAGATTACCCTTGTGCACAGCAGTGAGCAGATAGTCCTAGACAAAGTGCAGAAATAGTGGATATTTCAGAGCTTTGTGGGACAGTGATGGCACCACAGGGCCAGAAAGTGATTTTCATGCCTGTGTTTCTTCCAGCCTTCACAAAGTACAGCTGCCCAAAGCCAGGGGCTACTGTTCACACATGATTCAGTTTTCCAATCGTTCTAAAGATATATTTCAATTACCAGCAATGAGCCTAGGTTGGGCCTGGGTTTGCAGAAGAGATTCTTATTATAAACATTTATTTCTAGAAGTTTAATTTCTGTTATCCTGCAGCAGAATTCCTAGGCAGGCACACTGAAAGGGCTAAAGACCCTCAACCCCCTCCCTCCCAACTTACTTCTTGCTTACAAATAAAGAGGTTTGCAGCGGCCATATTATGAATGGTTTTATTGCTCTCTCACATTTTGTAATACATTGTTACCATTCCAGTCTTTACTATGTAACTAAAAAAATAAATCAGAGATCTAAAAGTACACAGTATTAGTTTTTCCCATAATCAATATGGTAACTGATTCAAAGTATGCTACAGAGGCACTTTACAAAATAAAGGAAAAGTAATTTAAATCCATGTTTCAAGGATATTTAATTCCAAAGGTTACTTCCAACAAACTCAACTACCCACAGAACTGCTAGTTTGATTGTTTTCAAACAAAAGCTGACTGAGACATTCTGTGTATGGCTGTAATTACACATAATATTTCAAAGCAGTAATGGTCTCTTGTGCTTAATGAGATGTTACAAAATATATTCTTAATTTGAAAAATGTGTGCAATACTCCATGCAGAAATTAAGTTCATTTTTAAAGTGTAACAGAAGTATAACCAAATACGTACACTATATACAGGGTGTAAAGAAGTTAATAAGGCTGCTTAGTCTTTTAAATCTGGCGTGTGGTACTGCAGATAGGACACACATACACACAGAAAAGATGTCGTGGATATTCCCATGAGAGTCCAAATCTAAGGACTTGCAGAAATGTCTCAACTACTTTGAACACTCTATTGGACTTTCAAACTGAAGTAGAAGTTATTTCTAAAGTAGATTTCTAGTATGGAGATATATATTTTTAGAGAAGAACATAAGAAAAAAACCTTAATTAGCCTCTGGAAAATCTCAAATTTCTCACTGGTGTTAACATCTGCATGACTGTGCATGCTGTATATTCATTTATACATACATAACAAGAAAACATAAACCCACGTCTTCTAGCAGGAAAAGGGAAACATTCATAACAATAAATTTTCTTTAGGAAAACTTGGTTGATATATACAGTATATAAAAAAACCCTACACAATTGTCAGCATACAAAAATATGAGTTCAGTATCTTTTTATACTTCAAAACCTAATGATGAAAAATCCAGGTATCCTGAGTCAGATATGTACTGCACATCTAATTTACCAATGCCAGAGTACTGTGGGAGTACAATTAGAAAAGAACTACCTGCATTTATCAACAAGTACAGAGATAAAATACATAAGGCAATGCATTAGCTATTTTCATACTGTTAAACAAAAATGGTGCAAAATATGCGTAAAATGCTGGCAGACATATCCAAGAAGGAGCTGTAAAGTAGAGTACAGAACAATATGTAGATATATACTACTGTTACTGATTTTCTCATTTAAATGAAAAGAAATGAAAGACATTTTCCTTTTTTGAGCATCATGCTTAACCATGATGTGTATACTCACATTCAGGCAATTGTCTTAAATACATACATATGTATATATATACACACACACTCTACACCTGACAATGAGTTAATCAAACATGTTTGCTTGTGAATTTCTCTGGCTAAAAACAGATCAATAAAAGTGGTTCATTTTTTTCCATTAAAAGATTCTAATAAATGAAATTAAGTATGACCACTATAAATCCTTGTTGACTGAAGTTTAATTGTTTTGGCTCTAAACCAGTAGAAGAGCAGTTCTGACCACTACTGACTACATTAAAATAAACAAATACAACCAATCCAAAAACCTGATGCATTTGCTAAAACCCAGTGAAATCTACCCAAAAAGCCACTAAAGATTCCAACTGTCTCAGTGGACATGAAACTGGTTGGTTGCTTCAGCTGACAGCAGGAATATTTACTTTAAAATGGATCCCTAAACACAAAGTTTGACATTGAAAAACTGGACTATATACATTTTTATATTCATTTACATTTACAATCTACAAGGAAAATAAGTATTAAAAAATAACTAATTTGGGGAACTAGACTGAATCAATGGCCATTTCTTAGACTAAAGACCGTTTAACATCCCAGTATTCACAGGTAGTTACAAAGATAGGCCAAACATCTTCAGCTCTACGTAAAACCTATGTTTTCTCCAAGCATGAATGCTATGGCAGCTCACGGCAACTCAGCTGTTCCTTGGCCTATAGCCCTCCCTTCCCAGGCTAGCATTGAATCATGGTAGTATTTGGTAATGTATGCCTGTAGATCCTTGAATTTATTCCCAGAAGAATTACCTTTGTCTTGGGTGAAAAAGTAAAAACTACATACAGAAAGCTTTGCTTAAACCAGTACAACACATTGTTGTAAAAAAAGGCTACATAACCTGTTTCTGTCAAAGCAAAGATGTAAGAAGCTACAGGTGATACAATCCTTGTAAACCATCAGTCTTGGTCATCTCTTCTTGTCACCTGTGAGTTTAAAAATTTATAAGAGGATAAAAATACTGTGATGAGAATGGATATTTTTTTTTACTCTGTAAGTGCACATTGTATAAGGAATAAATACATCCTATACATACACCAAACAAGATAAAGAGCTTTAATAATGAACATATGTAAATTTATATTTTAAGAATGGACTTATTAAAGGTCCATATAATGTTATTAGAAGTCAATAGAATAGTGTTAGAATGTGCAGTGTGCTCTGAAATCAGAGACAAGAAAAGCGTTCTGAAAAGCTACACATTGTTTCATACAGGCCTTTGAAGAACATTTTGAGAAATCAGGCCCCCACTTTTAATAGACAGCAAGTGGGCCATTTATGCCCCATTTCCTCTGAAAATAGATTAGACTTGACCTGTAAGCTGGAGTCAACGATCTCAGAGATCTTTTCCAATCTAATTGATTCTGTGATTCTGCATGTTACTGTAGAATCATATTTTTATGCGCAATCTGGAATCCCACAAAACCAGGGCTTAAGTTTCTCTGCTCCTTTGATACCAGGCTAAACAGATACTTTACTTTGCATGATGGGTAACCAGTAAAGCTCATAATGCTGAACAGGTTTTTGAAAACTGTCTCTAAAGGGGGCAAAAAAGAATAAAGAACCAAAAGTTTGATACTAAAATAAGAGGTCAAGATTTCTGATGCACACTCATGAAACAACTGAAGCTGAAGAATTTTGTCCAGTGACTGGCTTATAACTATTTGTCCCTTACAAATGTCTATTATCCTATGATCTCAACAACAAAATGAAACAAGGAGTTACTATATTATACAGGGAGAGTATTTTGGAGTATTTGCACTCCTACCATTTTCAAAGCTATATACAAAAAGTGATGGCTAGTTACAATAATGCATGTGCATGCAACAGATTTTGTCCTCTAGGTTATTTTATTGTATACAGGCTCAGCAGCCCCATGCAGCGGACAGCTACCCTCCCTCGTAGTAAATCAAACCTCATGTGGGGAAACCTCACAGGAAGATGTGAGCTCAGAGCCGGGCTGACACCGGCACGCCCTTGGCTTGAGGTGCTTATGGCTTCTCTGTACTCCTGACGTCTGAACAAGCAGAAACTGAAATTACTGGTGCTTTCGCCTGGAGCAGGAATTACCACAGCCAATACTGCTGCTCTGAATGAAACACATCTGAAAGGATGAGATCCTGACTAGAACAGCAATTACAGAAAACATAACTCTTTCCTAATGCATAAGCATTAGGTCATGCTAGACAAAAATCTTTAAAAGTAAAATTTTGTTTATTGATTTTGATTTTGTGTATTAAGTTTTTTTAATCAAAAATATCATAGTTCAATAGCTTCCAGTAACTATGAAAGAGAGTAAACTTCAAAGCACAAATGTTAAGTTGTTACTGGAGTGTTCATTACCGTATCTTTCTCATAGTTTAAGGCAAACATTCTATATTTATGGTAGGAGCAGTAATTGATATGACTACATAAGTATATACATATTGAAATGTACATATATGTGCAGACATATATATCTATGGATATATAAAAATATTTATTTTCTTAGCAAAGTTAAGGTCTGTGTAAAAACATTTAGAATACTGAAAAAGGTAGGAGCTCTAATTCCTCCTTTGGAGAAAAGTAACAAGTTCCCTAAATACCCTCTATAAAAAAACCCACTCTCTTCAAGAGTACAGATCCTTTTGAATTCTCACTTATTTCATTGTAGATTGATATATTCATAAATATTTAGATCATATGCAAAAATTATGTTGTGAGGTTTGATTGCTACAGCATAACTACAGGCTGCTGTTGTACGAAAAATAAATTTTATTCAGACAGTATGTGTCTTGCTCTAATGGAATACATAGCTACTGCTACAAGTAGAACTATTTCAGAATACAGATTTTGTTTTAATGTGTTCATATATAAATCCTCATTTGGGGGCATTTTCTCTGAAAATTCTTTGGCCAAAATAACAGCCAAATGCAGATAAATTCTCCCTGGGGTCCCTAAGTAGTTAGTACAATTTCAAAATAAATCTATAACAATTACCACTCCAAGGAACTGAGATGCTATACAAAATAATTCTGACAAAATGTGGAAAATGGTAGCATAAAACATCAAAACCCCAAACTATGCTTTAACTTAAACCAGTCATTTCCAGTTTAACAATACTGACTCATCTCTGCCTTATGTAGATTTGTTAGTGTAGTGCTATAGAAGAATATACACAACTCTGGAAAACGCTGAAATACAGAGATGTAATAATGTAAAACATCCATTAGAGTCTGAAATTCAGCCTAACAATGGATGAAGATCAGACTCACCCTCCTCCTCCATTATAATGGCAGCTGCAGAAGGGCAGAACTTTACCTTATATGCCATACCATTAGGGACTCCTAAAGCCATGCAGGTCCTCCTTCCAAAGCAGTGTGGCAAGCACTGCTTCAGACACGGCTGAGTTTACTGATTACAAGCACACGTTCATAGCAGCTGCCTGCAGCCGTTGTACACAATTCTGAGATGAGTTTTCCATCTTTAAACCTCACTCACATTATATCCTTGAAACAGTAATGCCGACATTCTGAGAAATTATGATGGTGACAGGAAAAAAAGCTTTACCAAGTGCAAAGGGCCCCATATGAAGTGCATGCTCATTATCAAGCCTAGTTTATCTAAGCTTCCACAAGAACACATTCTGCATAGTGTACAAGTGAAGACATTCCCTCTGAACAAGACTTTTTTTTCAAGCCGCTGGCTATACGTATCATGTGGCTGAACAAGACACATCAAATTAATCTGATTCCAGTGTAAAATTCCCAAGAAAGAGTACTATTCTACGAGTGTAAGGCTGGAGTGCACAGATTTCAGAAATGCTTTTGGGAAGACATTTTTCAATGTCAGTAGGTAATATTTAGGATATTTCTTTCTTTCTTTGTCCTGAGTAAAAGATTTTTTTTTTCTTATATCAAAGCTGCAGGGACATACTGCTATAGTGCAGTTGGATTTTTGTCATATAGTCCCAGTATCCTCAAGGCCATTACTGGGTTGTTTTCTGGAGCAGGTCTCCTCATTCTTCTCCAGCAGGTGGTGGTGGCTGGCACAGCTTGTATAACCTGACAGTGACAAACAAACAAAGCAATTCTTATTCCGAGACCTTGGTCATTATTAAAATGAGTAAATTTAAGGAACACAAACTAAAACTACATCTTTCTGCACTGCAAAACAAAAGGTACTGAATTCAGTTTAATACCATGAATGAAAAACTAATAAAATCTTCTTTGTGAGCATTACTGTTTACATTGAAATTGAAATCATTAAAACACATATCTATAAGCAGTCTAATAAACACATTTCACTATGGAAAAGTTTTCATATTTCTGCACTGAAGATGCCTTCATTAATCCAATTATTGTTTCCGTGGATTTCTCAATTGGAAAAGCTGCTTGGTGAATGTAGTTGCCTCCAATTCTGTTTTGTCTTGGCCCAGTCAAACCTCACTCTAAAAACATTTCCTCAAAGATCTGGTCCTGTTTGAAGCATCTAAGATGGGTGTCAGACATGTGACACTAGCATGCAGATTTTAAACTCTCTCCCCTCTGTTTCTTCATGGATGAAGTCAACAGCAGTAAGATTTGGTTCTAATGACTACCTCAGTACAGATTGAAATAGCCACTGCTTTTATAAAGGCTTTTGGACTTCTATTAACCCCTTTTGCAAGGACATGGTTATTAGAAGGTGTTTGAAACTTTACCCTAACAATAGAAATACTGAAAATAAAAGGCAATCATTCTGACCTCACACCCCTTGTTCTGTACTCCTGTCCAGCATACAGTATCTCCTCTGAAACCACAGCAATTAGAACTAGCCATAGACATGATCTCATTTGGAGATTACACATATTCCTCTGGGAAAATGTATCACTGAAGGAATAACAAAGAGAAATCTCCACCATAATGTGTTCTGAAGATCACTGGGCTCTTCCACATAGTCATATGGCAGATTCAGAAACACAATCATTTAAGGTCACATTATGCAGACACCAAAACATCTGTTAGGAGCTATATATATGGCAATACACATATATCTCATATTTTTATACTGATGGGAGGATAAGGTCTGATCTTTATACAGACAAGGAAGCAGAGAAGAATAAACAGGGGTTGAATTATTTGATTCTGCTGGCATAATAAAGCAGTAATATTCATAGCTGGCACAAGACAGATAAAATTAGTCAGATTCTCATCTAGAGTAATTGCAGTGGGGTTAATACTTGATGATGTTTTAGTAATATTTAATTTCTATGGAGCAAAGAGCAGAAAACCTCAGCCCCAAGTACTAAGGTCTATATTCTTCAGGTTAAAGTGGTAATCACTAAGATTGTCTTCAGAGCAAGTGATATAAAGGAATTCTGAAGCAAATTAACAATAAGGCTGCATAAATCCCTAAGGATCTAAAGTTGCTGAAGATGCTACAGAGTAGAAATAGCCTGTTCTGGGTCAATATATATGGAACAACTATTTGAGATGGTACAAATAGATCAGCTGAGAAAACAGAAACAGTGGCAGCTGCAGACAACAAGAGAACCCTGTCAAGTGATATTAAATGAAACCAAATAAATAATTGTTTTCAAAGCAGAGAACTGAGAACCCAAAATTTTGTGTAGCTGTGCATCAAAAGTATCCTGCTGATGACTATTCTGACTTGGGCATCTAATGCCCCGACCACTGAGGTCTGGGATATTCCTGTGACATTGCTATTGCTGCTGACTGGCAAGCGTGCTGGCTACATCTGTCTATTCTATGTTCTCATAATTTCAGTGCTACATTGTGGGAGTTTCAGCTGGAAAGATGCAGCCTTTTTTCCATGGATGCAACCCCAAAAAATCTCACTGCTAAGTTTCTGTTTTTGAGAACTTAGATTTTTCCTTTATCACAAAAGCTCTGAATCTACATAAACACTCTGTCATGTTGGGATAGGGAAAGTTTGGGTTGCAAGAATTCTTTGGCTGTCTCCAGATTTATGTCATGAAAGAGTTCATTTAAGGCCCAAATCGTACTGCTCAAAATATGAAAAGTCTTCTCCCAGTAATGCTTTAATTGCTTTTAATGTAACATAATGCTACTTTATTGCCATGGATTCCCACAGCACAAGACAGCTGATCAGGGATCTTTGGTCCTGGACTGCCTCTAAGCTGATCACATTCACATGGTCATCTCTGTCAGGTTTTACTAATTCCCTGTTTCCTTACTGAAATTTAAACACCATGGTGGATCTGCTATGTATTTCACATATCTGTCTAGCTCATTCAATGTGTTCTCATTAGTCAACAAAAACATTATGTTTAAATTGGTAAAACCCAGTTCAAATTAGTTCTGGATTATTAAAACCACTTTAAGATCAAACTAAGAACATGGTTGTTTGGTTATTTTTATTTATAAGTGTTGTGCTTTTAAAGAAACACTTCAGGTACCTGCAATCCATCACAACATTAAAAAGCTGGATAAATACAGAACAGACTATTTTTCATTGTAATGCATGTTTCAGAAAGAGACGAAGAAAGACTACATCATCCCCAAATGCAACTAGAACATGATTTTGCTGAGATACTGTGGGACAGTATTTCATTAAAATGGGGTTATGGATCTAGTTAAGAGTATTTACCAAAACCCACTAAATATTACAAGTGATGAAGGACTTACTCCAGTGTTTTCATAGTTAACATGAACTAGGTTTCGTTTTTCAAAAATGGGCATGTTTTGAAGTGCTACGTAGCCCAGACGTCTGCAACTAATCACTTGAAGTAAAATTGTATGGCTAAGAAAGCAACTGATTTTATGCACATTAAGAGCCAAATCTTACCAGCTAGAGCAGAATATAGACAATGTTTACTGTTAGTTTTTGAGCAGGACAAATTGGCACAAATTAGACAAAATCATGGTCTAGAACACAAAGAATCAGTTACCTTGGCACAGACTGTGGCGTTCGATCCCTCACTCCTAAATTCTTGGCTGTGTTTTGTACTCTCGCACCCTGTGGAAGAAGAATGACAATTTTGCTTCATTTATCCCACAGCAAATTAGGAAATTTGAGCTTTGTACATGAACATAACGATTGATTATAATTAATTAACATATGTGCTTCATCTCCCAAAACAACTATTGTCTTCTAAGGTGAGGAACACGTTAAAGCAATAAAGAAACAAAAATCTTGCCACTTGTCACTAAATAAATGCAGGTCCTGATCTCCCTTTATAATCACAGAATCTCAAAAAAAAAAAAAAATTCCAAACAAATAGGCAGGAACCTCCTAACATCCCTGCTTAAAGCAGGGACAAAAGAAAAGTTGGTCTCTCTCTACCTCAATTGATCCTTTCATAAACAATAATGAAAGTGCTTTTGTCTCACTGACTCATCTAGTAAGGAGGAAGTGGATAAAACATGCACAATGTTCATATACCATGAACTACTGTGTGAAAAACACCTTCTTCTGCAAACATACCAGCTTACACATATCAAAAAACTTAGTAAAATTTCTTTTTGAATGATGAGGTCTAGCTTTTAAAGTGCAGTTTTATTGATGTAAAGTAGTCATAATAAAGAAATATCTGTTAGACTTACTATGTTTTCTATAATTTTAAAGGAGGTGGAAACTACTTGTTCTGTCAATAATAAATATACTGACTCTCCATTTATTTCTCCTTCTGTACTACATAAATTCAGGACAAAATAACAGAGAATAAAAATGTATAACCTCAGAATTCTTACAGCGTAATCTTGGATTGATGTGAAGCATCAAAGATAATTTATATTTCCAACAGAGCTGCAATGCCAGGTGCACATGATGTAAAAGTGGTATAATAATTGGTTCAAGACATACAGTAAGACAAGACCTTTCATTTGACTGAAGTCAGGTACACAGGTAATTGAGAAGGTATTAATTCACTGTCATGGGCTCAAACAATATATGAAAAAGACTGGATGTTTACACAGAGATAGGCTCACAGATTGTATGTAAATCAACGTGTGCCACAGAAAAATATGGTGTCCTTACATTTGTTTAAGGAAAAAAAAGTTGATTAAGATAGAAAAAATAACTAGAGTACCTATAAAACTTAAGGCAGAACATAAAATTATTTTACTCAAGCTGTTTCTATCTCAGTAAGATTGTCTCCAACAATTGCAAAGGCACATAACTACAGACGATGACAAACATATGTCTTTCCCCAGAAACTCCTCCAGAATTCAGTCATTAGTCATTCAATACTTCCTCTCTTCATCAACAAGTATGTATTTAATCAACTTTAGTGATCCTCTTCTCTTCCTTCCCATCTTGTACCCAGTAATAAATTCACATCACTAACCTTCTTGTGAAAGATCAACATCTTTGGTACAATCTTAGCTTGTTACATCAAGAATCAGAGAATGGTTTGGGCTGCTAAAATCTTAGAGATCATCTAGTTTCAGCCTCCCACCATGGCCAAGGATACATTGCACTAGACCAGGTTTCTCGAAGCCCTATTCATCCTGTCCCCAAATATTTCCAGGGATGGGGCATCTACAGCTTCTCTGGGCAACCTGTTTCAGTGCCTCACCACCCTCACAGTAGAGACTTTTTCTAAACCTAATGTCTAAAATTTATTCCAAAATAAAGAATCAATCTAAGCCCACTCTCACTTTGAAGCCATTACCCCTTGCTCTATCACCACACACCCTTGTAAAAAGTCCCTCTCCAGCTTTCCACTCTTTTAATTTGGTTTTAATCTGACAGTTTCATTTGATGCCTTTAGTTCTGCACTGGTGAGGACAGCGGTCAGTCCCTACTTGTGACACATGTTCTTTAGAAGTCTGTTATCCCCCTTCATGAAGCTGAACAGTCCTACATTACTTTGTCTTTCTGTCTGTTCTGTCTATAAACCTTTCCCAACCATTGGTAAGCTTTTTCTGACCTTCTCTGAATCCTTTCCATTATGCTGTATCCTTAGGGAAGGGATAAGAACATCAGATAGTTCAAAATGCAGGGTCAAGACAGCATGATTTCTACTTTGTCATCTACCCCTGCCTAAACCATTATAACTTCTGCTTTACTGATAACTACTGCAAATTGAGCTGATGTTTTCTCCTCATATCCTGCGGTCCTGAACATGAAATGCAATGCCAAGCTCACAGTCAATTATTTCGAATGTGAACTTAGGGTTTGCTTTTTCCCCAGTGTTCTTCACTTAAGAGTAATCTACACTGATTTTCATCTATTATTTTATTACTCAATCACAAAGTCCTGCAAGATTATTTGTAATTCTTCAGAGTTACTTCTCATCTTTAATAAAATAATTGAAAAGAGGTATGTGGAGAATAGGGAGAATGATTAGTTAAGAAAACACAACTGAAAAACGACACATCAGATGAACTGATTTCTTCTATCTACACAAGTGATGGCTTATCAGGGAAATGATAATTAAATTTGGGACAGACTTTTTAGCAGGAGCTGTAGCAATAGGACAAGGGGCAATGGTTTCAAACTAAATGAAGATAGATTCAGAATAGATATAAGGAAGAAATATTTTATGATGAGGCTGGTAACACAAGAACAGGTGGGCCAGAGCATGCTAGATGCCCCTTTTTGGGAAACAATCAAAATGCTAAAGCTCTACTGCTAAATAAGGAAGAAAATCTGGTCGCTAAGTCTATGGTATACTGGACAGAAAATGGTACTGGAAGGGAAAAAGATAGAAGAAAAAAACCACTTAAATGAGGCACAAAGTAAAGCATCCTAATGAAAACGTTAAGAGAACTCTGGAACAGACCACATGGGAAGCACTGCACAGGAGTCCCCACTACTGGAGGTTTAAGAACAGGTACAACAAATGCCTGTCAGGAATGACATAGGGATAGCTGTTGGTTACTGTCAGACATGTTGAGTCCAGACCTTCAGCGGCCTTTTCTCAGTGCCATTTTCTAAAATTTTGTCACAATAAAGAAACCTCACCATGACAGGCTGCTGAGACTGGTACAAGATTAACAGCACTGAGAGCTAGAATATACATATATTTGCAAAAACTATCTAAATTAATCACATGCTGATCCTGGACGTCAGTGCTGTGACTACCTCTGAGAACAAAACCAGCCTAATTTTACTTGCATCACTCACTAGACAAACTAATTTTAGTATCTTGCTCACATAATAAATCAAATGCATTGATTTAAAAAGGAGTCTAGCTTTATATAATCATGTAATTTATTGTTTAGTTGGGGCATAAATTAGACCTTACTTAAAACCACCACATTCTTAGTTCTTTTGAGGAAAAGCCCCCAAGAATTACTAGCAACTTGCTACATGACATCTTTTTGTCACCACTGAGCATCATTTTACCATTTCTATGTCAATATACTGCTAATTTATACTTCTCCAATTCTATTCTAAATTGCCACTGTTTGTCTCACATGGGCATAAGGGAGAGCTGTGCTACATGACTCTAGACTGCTACCCTCTGCATACCAGTACTGCCAGAGCACTGGTGAAAGATGATGGCAGTTCTGAGACACCATCAATCTGCACTCTTCTACACGAACTAGTATTCTCATTGCCATGCTTAAAAATTATAGGTTTATTTTCAAGCTACACACTAATTTAAGGATAGCAAGAACCAGACACATAGAGAAAACAGATTCTCTTTCAAAAAGCTCTAAATCAGTAAAATTCTTATGAGAATTATTCAAAAATATAGTGCTGTTATTATACTTTAAAAAAAGGCATGAAAACATGATTACTCACTTAAAAGACAACATAAATTCTCTTCTGGCCTTTTCTGCTTAGCAGCCTTTTAGTTACCTTTCTTCCTGAGAGCTCTCTGCCCTCCTGCAGCTCCTTTCCTAGGCCTCTGTCCTCTCCACTCTTTGCTGCACCCTGAAGTCACACTGCTGTCAGGATGCTGTACATAGTATTTTTTTGTGTGCAGATGTTTACACGAGCATATACATATGTAAAAAAAGTTACCAAAAGATAGCTGGGATGTTTTGACAATTTTTTTATTTTATAAATAAATCAAAACCACTTAACTAAAGCCATCCCACAGACCCAAGTTCATACCCACTCTCACAAGTTGGTCTCTTTTCTTTAGTTCTCACAGACCAGGTGCTTGTTATCTTCTTATAACTGACAAGACAATTACTTTGAACGTTGTTCCAACAATACAGTCGGAGGTATTATTAGTCTTGTTCAACATGATCTTGACCTCATTCAATTAAAAACAACAAAAAAAATCATTCCTGAGGTCATATATTCAATCAGGTGTCTCCAGTTATTCAGTACTGGTGCACCAAGCTGGAAAACATATCAGCTTCGAGCAGAGATAATTTCCTCTTGTGGAAAGCTGATTCTGATAGGAGTTAATGCTGCTGAGTAACAGATGGAATAGATGTCCTTTGACTTGCACCTCTCTGTGGCTAATATCTTTATTCCACAAAAGGTTTAGTGTGTAAATGGAATAACAAATTTGTTTGTCTGTTTTATGTGGAAAAGGCACATGTATTGCCCTTAACTAAATGTTCTGCATTAAGCCCCAAGAAGCCTTTTGATTCTTTTTTCTTCCGAGTTTTATGGCCTGCATTATGATCCTGACAGTTAAATCCTACAGATAATTTAAACATTAAATCCGAACAGGTTTCTAGAAAACACCACAGTGCGTTGTTGAAATTACTCCAAAACACTTAGAATTTAATGGAGGGTTATATTTCTACTACAGAACTCCAATACTGATTTAAAATTACAACAAAATATTACTCCATTAAATCCCATAGTGGTTTCCTGCAAGAGAAAGAATATGTGAAAAAAGTCTAGATATTCTAGCACACTTTTTTGCAGTATCTGTGTGTGGTATTGAGATATTGGTATCTTTAACAGCTATTGATCACCTGCTGTTTTATTTCAAAAAATGTAGCCTCACAAAAAGGCCTTTTATCACATCTGTATTCGAGCAAGTACAGCTACAGGTGCTCAAAACCATGTGAGTTTCTTTCATTTTGTCTTTCTTTTTCATTAAATAAACTGCAGAAGATCCAAAAATGAATCAGCATTTTTTAAAATGGCCTAGATCTGTATTTTGAAAATGCACACTTTGACAGAACACATCCTACAAGTAGATTTATGCAAACCCCTACAACCATATTTTTTGATTGCAGAATACACAGATCTGCCTTTTGTCTAAAACTTCAGGAGCAGACATATCAGCCTATACATGCAAGTTTATCCATATAAAGCAGTAGCTTTCTTTTCAAGTCAAGTTAAAGCTGTAATTCCTGAGTAGATGTACATGACCTGATTCAAGAACCTTGAGGGTCTTTATTCACCACAGAAACTTAATTTATGCACCAAAATAATTGAAAGCCCAATACAAAAAGGAATGAGGCTAAATACTCTGATGTACCCATGCTCAGCAGCAACACTTACATACAACTGACGTGAATCTATGGTTTGAGACTATCCACAAAATTGCTTTAACAGACTGAAGGTCACATCCAGCATATGCGTATTTTTCTTTATAGCACGTTAGATGTAAAGTACAGCTGTTTAATCATTTTCATAACTGTGATTGCTGCACAAAATATGTAGCAAAATTAATGAACATAATAAATTAGATGCCATCTAGAACCCAGAAATTATGAACCTTGTCTTATCTGTGATTAATTGTTACAATATTTAATTATGGTTTTTTTCACTTCAAGATTGAGTGCATCCTGTATCGTGCTTATGATTTTGCTGTAAGGTTGAAAGCTTCCACAGGCTGGGGTATATGTTCCATATGCATTCAGAGTGATTAAGTCCCCCTTCAACCCCTCTTCTATCAACTGAACAGGTTGAGCTCTTTAATCTTCAGTTCATAAGCTTTGTCTAACAACCTCAGGACCATTCATGTTCCTCCTTTGAATTCCTTACAAGATACATTCTTTTGAAAGTATTTTCTGATAAGAAGATATTCTAGAAAATGTTGTGTCAATACAGTGGAGTGTATCCCCATTTTCAGTTGATATTACTTTTTAAGCCAGTAATTTTTGGCAAACCTTAGCACCAAGAGTTCATGTTGAGGTGGTTATCTATCCACAACAGTCCTAATATCCTATTACCCTAATATCCTATTATGACCAAAGAGTGAAAAACACTGTTCTGTAATAAGGACATTGTCCCCAGGAATCTTGCCTGGAAAGTTAAAAACAATTGTATTTATTTCTCCCCTTCCCTTCTACACTTCCCCTTAATTCAGCACATGACTCACTTTTTATTGACAACAGTTAATAATCTTAAGTTATTTTTATTGATCATATATATTAAAATAAAGATTGTCTTACTCAACAGACTAATCTGATGTAAGGTGACACCAAGGCAATTACTATACAAAAATCATTTAGTAAAAGCAAACAACTGGTTAAAGATGGCCTGTTTCTGTACTAAAAAATAAATAAAACGCCTTCGACAACAACAGAAGAAAATTTAAAAAAAAACCCAAAACGCAAACAACAAAGCACCCAAACTAAGAGAACTCAAATAGACACTGCCCAGCATTAGGATGGAGGCTAAAATATGCCTGGTCAACTCATTCCTGTTTGCTGACTAGGTGTCTTGCTTGGAAGCAGGCGAGTCTTCCCCGCAGCGAGCGCCTCACCTGTTTGCGCATGACGTCCGTCGCTTGCATGATGTAGCGCGGGGGCAGCCCATGGCTCCGGGCCAGCGTGATGGCCTGCTCCAGGGTGACACTCAGAGTGCAGCTGCAATGGGGAAAGAGGTCAGATAGCTGCCGTCTCCTTAAAATAACTGCTTTTATACAGATTATCTTTCTTTAAAAAATTATAAATAAAAAAGATTACAATAATAAACCTGCCCCCTACGCCTCCCTCACCCATGCAGGCATTAGCCTGAACAGTATAATGTTTCTAAGATTTTGAGTGTAACAAGTGCTCCTGCCAACTCACAATCAAATGCATTTGTCTTGTTTTGTTGTTAAAAACCCAAACAAACAACCCCAACCCCCCACAAAAAACTCAAAAACAACACACAAAAACCGACACTAAAAACTATGGCTTGGCGAGTGCGCAACTTGGAGAGTAACAACCCAAGAAAAACTTTTTTTGCAATTGTATAAATCCCTTTTCAGGTAGTTTCTGCATGTTATCTCACCCTCCTCTCTTAAAGCAGACCAAGGCTTTGGTACCAGGATCCCAATCTCTTACAATTAATTTAGCTTGGTTATTCTCTTGGCACATCAGTGCAGTGCAAAATTAAGACACATTTACCCTTTCCAAAAAAGAAAATAAATGAAAACCGCATTCCTTCAAATGAACTGTTCTCTGCTGCCTTGCCAGTCTTTTTCAAATAAACACTTGAGGACAAAAACTGATCGTGATACCTTGTCTAACGGAAAGGGCGTCACTGTTGTATCAGAGCAACCAGAAAAGTTTCAGAGCTAAAGATCATTCTGTAGAACAGACTACCTGCCACCACAACAGGCAAGAAGTAGTAGGGAAAGTAATTTTGGACATGCCGTCTGATTTTCATTGTCATGGTGAGGACAAGAACAAATGGTTGGTTTCTCACGCAACCAAGACCAAAGCCATAGAAAACTCATAGATAAAGACAAAAACCTGAGTAGAAACAGGTACTTTTTAGAAAGAACATGTTTGAGGGCTGCTATCACTCAGGAGGTGAGAGTGGCTCTATTCTGCACCAATAAGTTGCTTGATGATTTTTCTCTTCACAACCAAAGTACTGCAATAATCAAATCTCTTCAACCAGAAAGATGGGTTGTACAGAAAATGATTCTACCTCAGCAGAACCTGACAAAAGCTGTAATTTTCAAGTTCAAATAATAAAACTAAGACACATTAATATATCATTTTGAGCACCCTTTTGGCAAAATCCTGACCAAAGTATTCTGCATAGTTTATAATATGCACACAGAACAGACAATATGTTTCAATCAAACACTCATCTTGCTGAGCAGAAGATCTGTAGGAGGAAAAATGTGTCTGTACTTATTTTCTTACTGAAAAAAACCCGAAACCCTGACACATTTTAAATACTTCTTTAAGTTAATTTCTGGATTGCAAAAAGTTTCACAGAAGTGATTGTAGAAGATACTAAATTTGATCTGTAGCTTTATTAATGGCCTTTCATAAAAAATTTATAAGCTAAGTGATTTTCCTTGGTAATGAGATAATTTTCATTCCCCAGTTTCTTGTATACACTGACCTCAGAGTTAACTTGAGGCAAAAGTGTATTGATCTTGTCTGTTATGTGTTTGATTAAGGTGTAAGATAGCTAAATATTAGATTAGAAATTCTAAACACTGTTTTCATCTTGTCTTTGAAAAGTGAAATATTGCACAAAATACATGCTCATAATATTTGCCAGCACCAAAATTTAAACATCCAACCTTCAAGACCAGACTGCAAAGGAGGCTTCTTTCTACTGACAATGGAAAAAAGCAGAAGTACCTGAAATGTAGTTTGACAGGTATAATCTAAACCAAAAAAAAAAGGGGCAAAAAGTTTCTCAGTAGGTATAATATGTGTTAATGGGCTCAAAGTACAGCTCTCAAGCAAGCAGTTCCTGAGCCAAGTTTCCCATAAATCCCATTTTCCTGGAACTCTTAAGACTGAAAGAACCTAAAAATTATATTCTGCACGAGTGAATCAAAACTAACAAAAGAACCTTCTAAATGAAGGTCATCTTGAAGAATTAAGTGCAATTTTGTGATTGAAAAAGACTGCCAGGCTGCTCCCTATCCAAAACCTGATGAAATGGCTGATGATCGTGGACATTATGAGGCCTCTACATTTGGACAATGCCAACTGTGATTCAGAAATAAGGCTGCCAAGTGCGTAGATAAAGACATAACCAGAGTGGGAAAAGCAGAGACAGAGCAAAACAGCATCATACAGATTTCTTTAAGAGGCTGCTATGGAGGTAGGCAACAACTACAGTACAATTCTGAAACATATATGCTGAAATAGAAGATCTCACTTCATGGAAAGTAAGAATAGCAATTCTAAGGATAATATTTTTAACATATCCTATGAAATTAGTAGCAGAGACACGATGACAGCAGTGATGAAGTAATTATTATCACACCTCTTCAATAGAACATTTTACATTTGAGGTGAAGTCCTAGAGTAATGCTGGTTAGATACATCCATTTTCTCTTTTAAAAAATCTTCTTATTCATTAACAGACATTAAAAATTCTTAAAATAGCACCAGTGACATGATTGCATTTGAATATACTGTTTCATTAGAGGTGCAATTTCATATCACCAGATTTTGTGTTCATCCTATAGCATGTAAAAGGTCTGATGAATGGCAGAGTTAATTATAGATTATGGCTTTTGTCCTGTGATTATGAAATAAAGTTACTACTTTCTAAATTAAAAAAACACCAACACTCAAATAGTGTCATTTTATTTGAACACCAGATCAGTGAGATGGCATCTTCTAATAAAACTGATCATATTAACCTTCCATGAGACTATGCTGAAATGACTCACATTTATCTACATACTGGTGCTTTCTCCCAGCTCTTCAAATAATTTTTTAATTAGTACATATCCCTTTTCACAAATCAAACTGCCCTGGACACCAGCTGCGCAAGAAAAAATGCACACACAAAACATCAGATGGCAACATGAAAAAGTTGTAACTGGGAGTACCTCAGCAATTGGGCTGCCAAGCATGGAGAGATCAAGCAAATGCAAATTTAAACCAATGTAACTTCTAAAATTTTATTAAACAATATGAAATCTGGCTATTCCTCATATTGTAAGACTCTCTGGTGGCCTGAGTAAAGTTAAATACCAAGGATTATTAGCAAATATGTGCAGTATGTAATAATCCACTTTTCTTCCGCAATTTGAGAGCTGATAAACAGATGGTATTAAAGTTTACAAAGCAATCTGGAAGCAGTTCTGACCTCTGAAAGTATCTGGTCATTTGGATGCAATCAGCCCAGACAAGCCAAAGAAGGAAAATATTTGGGGAAAAACCCTCATAACATTCTGTTATGGGAAGCATAAAGCCCAAATCCATAGATTTTACAGTGTAAACAAATCAAAATCTGTTCTGACTCCCTCTCTTTTCCTCTCACCCACTTTTCCTTTTATGCAAGAAAAACAAAAGACCCAAATTCATCATCTCAGTTTATGTCAGTTAGAATGACAAATTCCCTGCCTTGACAGATTACAACAGCAAGGCAGAGACATTTGGATTTCCCAGGACAACAGGGCTGAGAATTCCTCATTTCATCCATTTGGTTTCCAAGAAACAGAAGGGGCTGCAGCTGCTCCCAGCTCCTGCCTGCTATCCCCAGTCTCCCATCAGTCATGACAGTATTGACGTGAAGATTAAATACAAACTTTCAAACAACTTCTGGATCAAACCATTCTGAACATGCCTCAAAAAGTAAGATTAAATCATTTTCTATCACCAGTAGTCCATTTGTTTCTGACTGGATGTGATTTTCACTAAAGGCCTGCAAATCGGCTGGACAGATGCACATCTATGCTGAAAAATGAAGTTGTAAAATATGAATACAGACTGAAATTTTCTGAGAAATTGATTATTTCACATAAGCTTCTCTAATGTCACTTCAAAGGAAAAATAATTTTGAGTTTATGTTCACTACCTACAGAGGTGCCATGCAGCAAAGGGGATATCTATATTACTAGAGTAAAAAAGATCTAAATCATCCAATTCATTCTCAGCTTTCAATTAGGCTTTCAGCCATTCTACATCCAAAAATGCACCAAAACATCCCTTAGAAAAATGCCCTGAGTAGAAAAGATGAGGTGAAACAAATTGGTTTAGTAGTTACCATAGTCAGAGATGTCAAAATGAATTATGTTCTATGTGAATAGGAAAAAAATATGAAAAGGGTGCATGTATGCTTAGTCTAATTAAAATCTAAAGCTTGTGCTCAACATGTAATTTAATGCCATTATTATTATTTTAATTACTTTTCTTCCTGTACATCATAAGCTAATCATTCCTATGTCTGACCACTTTTTAGACCAACTACACTACAAGTATTCCTTTTTTTTTCTGCTGTCATTTAAATTAATGTATAGAAGGAATAATATTTAAGTCAGTGCATGCAGCAATTAAAAACTGAAACTTGTTAAAGTAAATCACCTTGGGGTAAACATTTTTGGGGGCATTTGTCTATAATTAATAGTGATGGCTGGGTAATATGCATTGATTCCGATGAGCAACCTGAAGAAGAAAATAGACACAATAAAACTAAAAAGGAAGACAAATGTTGTTCAGGACTATAAATAATACGTCTACAAAGTATAGGCAGGCCTAATTTAAGATTCTCCCACAAGCTCTAAGATGTTCTCATTGTGGGAATATGCCTCCATGCAAGTAAAACTGAAGCTTGCATTCTCTGTGCCCATATACTGAAACTTTGGTGAACAGAATTTCTTTTCAACAGAGGTAAATTTGGCCAGCCATTAAGTATTAGAGAGAAAACGAGCATGAAGTTCATACACTAAACTACAGTACTGTATTTCACAATTACAGTAAACTCCGCTGGAGTTCAGGACTTAGGTTTAGTCCCTTTATGAATCTTTGTGAAGCTGAGATGTTGCCAGTGTGGAAAGGCCACTACTTTAAAATCAGTGTTGGATGGAACCCATCCACTGAAGGCTAGTCCAACATACAGAAAGCCATTATTATGCACATGAAGTGTATTTATTCCACTCTGAATCAAAAATAGCACTTCAAAAAGTAACTGTCTGTGGAACATACACCATCACCACACAGAACTGGCATGTGCAGTCCATGTTAAAGGGATTTTCTGCCTTTTATCCATTAAGCATCAGCATGCAGGAGTTTCATTCACAAAAGGCACCACTGTGGTTACATCATTGGGCAAACCTCAGAATAAAGATATGCCAACTCCCTTATCAGGTACACATCCACCATCCTATGACAGGATAATCAAACCCAGCTCTACCAGATATTTTCAGACACAAGCTACCAACGCATTTCTGACTTGCTGAAGTAGACGGCATGAACTTATCAAGACAGAGAATCAGTCTTGGGAGGTAAGTAATATAGTATATTAAGTATTACATTAGTCATATATCAGACCTAACCTTGTCAATGAATTCTTTTGTAGGTTACAGACATATTTTTATCAGGAGTATTTGGTTCAATATTAGTAATTTTTAATAATGAGGTATGAAACACGAAGGAGGTAAGGTTGATTATTTCTGTAGATTGAAAGATTATTGTCATCCAATCTATTTCCAGAAATAAATGTAACTATTCTACCTCTTTAAAACAGAGAGATTTTCAAAGAAAAATTAAGAAGAAACAAAAGGCTCTTCTTTTCACTGCACATCATCTGTCAGTGTTAAAAAACTGCAGGGAGCATCTTTTCACAATCATTTTTCCTGTAAGATCTTACCACCTCTAATCAGCTGGAAATGTTGCAAGGAAGCACTTTCACTATTAAATATTCTTTGCCTGATGAAAGAACAGCATTTCCAAAAATTTGAAGTATCCCATGCCTTTTATTTACTCATTTGCTGTCATACTTGCAAAAAAACCCCAAACAAACAAAATATAAAGGCATCTGAAACCCCAGCTTTGGCCATTATCTCTCATTCTCTGCAGAAAGTCTTTCCATTAAAGGCTTCTTCCTCTGTAAGCAGGCAAGTAAATCTGGTAAAAAATTGCAATTTACTTCTTGTTTTGTAGTAATTCAAGCTATTCACTTACCTCTCTTTATGCCAAAAATTAAAGCAGATCTGGTTAAGTTTTTAATTCCAGATTGTTCGAGAGGTCCTATTTTATTTTTATTGTAAAGTAGAAGATTTTGCATGAAAAGCACCAGTTTCAAAGACCTGGACTGCAGGTAAGGCAATCGTGCAGGAACTGAAGCGTGAAAGGATGATTCTACAGAGCACAGTAATAGTGCTGTGTGTCAACCCTGCCACTAAACATCCATAATGTTAAAAGAAGACCAAATAGAAAAAAAGCACACCTTGAAATCCATACTAGTAATGACTTAAAACCATCTTTTCTGTCTCACTGCTTTTAATGCACTTCTCTGCATTTTCAGACTGCATTTTAAACGAAATAGTGTCTCAGAATTTAAAACATGCAAGAGAACAGTAAGACTGTAATCCATGCAGTATATGTATTAGATATACTAGAGGTGACAAAGCAAAAATGTCCCAGATTGCCTATGAAAGGCAAATATAGATCAAAATAAAACTGCAGGAAGAGTATAGCACTATTTGTGCTAACTGTCTTGCTTATTTTGTTTTAAGACAAATTCTCACATATTTAAAAATTATTTAGCTGGTTTTAGGTGGTAACCAGCATAGAATTTAATACTCTATTATCCTAAATTATTTTACACAAGGAGAAGTTTGTTTATGCCTCAATGGGTATGGTATCACAAAAATACACTAATTGTAGACAGACATAACAGAACTACCATTTAAAAAATAGAAGAGAATCTTGACTAAATGGGAAGGCAGCAGGACTAAAAGCCCAGTTGAGACCAGATGGCTGGAGAAGGGTATGGATTAGTTTTTCAGCCTGTGCTAACCTGTCTCCTGAAAGTAGTCCCATCGATCCCTGAAAGCTTTCTTACTGTGGAGTTGACAGCATAAATACAGCTGCAAAACTCCAAGGATTTTCTTTGTGGCATGCACTCATTGAGCTCAGAATTAAATTCTTAGAGGAAAATTCCTGAATCTAAAAGGAAGAATTCTTATGATAGAACATTCTCATGATAGAACATCAAAAATACAAATTCAGAGTACCTATTTTTCACCTTGTTTCATTTGATTCACAGAAAGGCAGCTGGCCGTGATGGACAGCTTATTGTGCTACTCTGCTTTGCAACGTGGAAGATGAAGCAGGTTTAGCTGGATTGCAGGACCACTGCCAGCTACAGGAGACAGCATAATCAACCCTTGGCAAAACCTGCCTCATCCTTCAGCCAAGTGTCTGCCAGCCAGAACCCCACTGCTTGAAGGATGGTAACACTAAGGAGAGAATTTCTGGAGGGGAAATTAAAATTCAGAAAAGAAAATAAGACTGTGATTTTTCTGGGTTTCATCAAGATTATAAAAGATTTTTCGCTTGATCCTCCAGGAAATGCAAAAATTTAAATAAACTTGGGATTTGCTTCATTTGGATGCTTTAAATGATTCCTTTGAGCCTGTAAGGCCTATGGTCCCTGAACAGACTTCTGCAGCTGCTGCACCTAATTTCATTTTGGCACAGAAAGAGGCTAGGACATGTCTGTGCAGTGCAGTCTTGCTCTTCTCCCTCAAGCAGGAGCTAGAATCATGATTCAATAAAATTTTAAAGTGCCTTTCATCACCTGCATTTGCACAGATTGATTGCAACTTCAAACAGAATGAACACAAGCAAAGACAGCAGAACATTGTTTACAAGGTGACAGCTGGCTGGCAGGCAGAAATATAATTATGAATGATAAAAAAAGGTTAAAAAAAATGCAAACTATTGATTTCTCGAACTAATTTAGAGCTCTGTTCCTCTTGCTGATCAACAAGGCATGTTCGCTTATGATAATCCAAGGGGAGGTTTGTAGCACTCACACATCACTTAGGACAGTGAAGGTTAAAGGGACTTGTTTTGCCCCATCCTTGGTTTTCCGGTGCTCAAAATGTATTTGAAAAGAACTGCTGTCTGAAATAGATATAGGATTGCAGGCTGTAATGTAAATTGGTAAACATATTGTCATAATAAAAATCAAAGAAAAGCAATCACCAGCAGTTCAAAATCCCCAGCATTATCTTGGATATAGGGATGAAAGTATGAACTCTGTCAAGCTGTTTTAGCCTAGTGCAGCGTAAAAAGCAATTTAATATGGATCACAGAGAAGTCAGAAACCAAGACACTGCTGATCCAGAGATCAGCAATCACTGTTAAAGCAGACAAAGCTGCTGTTTCATAGTTCTTGGCCTCTTCTGCTCTGGACTGTCACCCAGCACCTCCCTCACAAGCTATCTGGGACTTGCTTCTGGTTAGTAGAAGCAGTGGCAGAACCCCCCCCTGCCCCCTGTCAATCCATGACACCTAAATTGAGAGAACACAGAAAGGGCTCTCCAGTCAGTTCAGAAAGAGATAAATAAATTGAGCAAGGGAAGGTGCATATATATATAGTTTAAATTCTATTAAATATATCTAAACTTTGACAGATTAATGCCTTGCTCTGCTCCCACTCCCCATGAAAAAAAGAAAGACACCGATGAGTTGATGAGTAGAGCACCCTGTACTCTTCCACAGACTCTCAGACATTCACTCCTTTAAAGACCAATCATAAAAACTGGGCTAAAATAAGGGCTTTTAAAAAGAAAGTATGGGGGAGCCTTGCTCCAAGTTGAGCTTCATTTTTAAGCTGGCAAGACTGACAAACGAGTAGATTTTCAAAATTTAATCTGCAAGAACAATTCACATCTTTCCCCCATCTGTTTATCTAGCAGCATCTGTAGATAGTACCAGTTTCAACTCATTTAATATCTATGACTTAGTGTTAAAAAACAGTCATGAGCCATTGATCTGGACCTACAAAATGTGAAATTCTGCAACTGATCACAATCATGGGCTTCACACTATTTCATTTCTAAGAACACAGAAAGCCAGATACACTGCTGAATACACCCAGAGATAAATATCCCCTCTAACTGAAAAATCAGTAGCTTGAACTCTAAAGAACTAGCTTACAAGCTGAGGAGCACTGTTTTGCAACATTATCTGCCCTGATTAAATACTACACCAACAAACAGAAAAATTTAGCCTTCAAGATTGCAGGCATAAAGCAAAATCCTCTGTGTCTATGGGACTTGATCACATCCAGCATCTCTTTCCTCTTCTGTCCTCCTCACAGGACTTCATGTTACTGCAAGAGTGTTTCACTGCAACAAGGGGAGTATGTCCGCAAAAACACTGCCAAATTTACCACTAGAAATGCTGGGCACAAAATTCACTAGAAAAACCTACTAGCTGGAAGCAAAGCAAGCTTTCTATCTGGGCAAAGGCAATTTCAGAATGCCAAAAAGCAAAGCCCACTTAATACTGGACTGTAGAGATGTGGCCTAGGGAGACCAGAAAAAGAAAAGAGTACGTGAAGTGACTTTATATGACTCCAAATGCTAAGGAAAAACTTCTTCATCCATCCAGTTTGCACGTGCAACGGTAATTTCAGGAAACTGTTATTAAAAAAACTTTCTCAGCTTTAACCCCTTAAAGGTACTTATTACCCTTAGAAGAGAAAATTAATCCCTTCTTGCTCCTAAATACATGAGTTTTCTTCTGAACTTCCACATATGAAACCCTGAGTACCTATAAAAATTCTGAACTAGTCCATTCCTTTTTACTGGAGGGCTTTTCTTGAAACATCTCTGATAACGCCAAGAGTTGATGTTTCTTTCTCTGAACAGATGGTAGCCACAAAGGCAGTATTAATGCACAAATGAAGTAGCAGTATCTTGTACCAAAACTCAAATGGACTCACTGTAAAGTAGAACTAATCATGCTTTAGAGAAAAGCATCTTGCACCTTTACTTTATGTAAATAGATGATGATGAATCCTTTAACATCTAGACAGAAACCCACACATAACACTTTTAAATCCCATTTCCATGCTCATAATACAGTCTTTAAAACCAATATGTTGGTTTTCTATTTTTTTGTGGTTTTTAAATACACTAAAATAGATATTTGAGGTGTTTTTACCTTTGAATTAGCCCTAGTTTTGAGCAGAACTTTGATGACTAATTAATTTCATCTTACAACAGCTCATGTTCAGGTTTAAGCAAACCACAACTTATTCAGTCACCAAATTTTTCTGAATAATTTGTGACCCACACACTACAGGGTAATACTTTACTTGGGCTGTTAAAGTTGTACTGATTTTAGTCTTAAACTATCAGAATTTTTGGCACAAATGTACTGACAAATTCATGAAATGGTGATCAAACCCAGAGGCAGTCTTTTTCAGCTTAAAAAAAACCTGTCAGAACTATGCCCGAAGTCTTTTCTGATCGCGTAAGATATGAAACTGAAAGCAAGACAAAGAGAAAAACTGTATGGACTCATGGTCTTCCGAAACAACAGTGTCATGACAGCCCATGCTCTACAGTATTTCCACCTTCATCTGATTCAGTGACTAGTGTTACACAACAAAGCTTCCTTCCTGCTATTCCCTAAAATCAAGTACAGTATGCAGCGTGTTATGTACACTTGTATCATTGACAGAGAGGAACACAAAGTCTGTTGCCACCTCTCAAACGGCAAACACTGTATTTATACAACTTAATTGTTTTGGCTGTATATGGAGCTTTTCCTTTTTTTCAGGCCTGATAATCTGCTTTGCATCTTATGTTGCAAATGCCTTTTTTCATGTCCCCTCCTCAAAACTCTTTGGAAGAAAGGACATTACTTATAATGAGGAGAAAGTAATGCTAATTCTAACACAAGGTATTGGTAACCAAGTCTGCTAAAGTAAGGACTTGCATAGATCAGAAACTAAGCAGCATTTTTAACATACTGCTACCCCTGATCTACAGTTTGGAATTCTCATGAAAAGAGCCTATTTTTAGCATCAGATTATTTGTTATGTTAGTTTGATTATTTGTTTGTTGGGGTTTTTCCCCCTCTCCAATTTTATTCTTTGCTTTTTTGGTACAATATACCAAAAAATTGTTATCTGCCCAGCTGGAGCATAAATACATCACTGCCTGTGACAAAAAAGATTAAGTACTAGAGAGCTCTGTGATGACGCTATTGTCATATACATATATTTGTCTTTTAAAATCTCTTAGGGTTGATGACAAAATTCAGTTGACTATAGGTCAATTTTTTAGTATTGTATAAAACACATCAACTGATCTACACGCTGAACTTCTCATTATCATAAGGTATACCTGCAAAAATGCATATGTCTTATGTTTCATCTTTTTTCCTTGAAACAAGCTCTACTATTATTCCCCGCACCATACAAAGTAAATATAAATTTCAGCATTTCTTGCCTGTACTAAGAGTTCAATATAGTACATATTATTCATCTAGGTAACATTCCTCTTTCTGTTTTAGCAATTAAGATTTCTGCCTTTTACTGACTTGAATGAGGAACGATCTCATTACAACTGCACAAACCAAAAAAATTGTACTGTTCATGTCTGTCAGTCACCGCAAACACAATTCTAGAATTTCACCGCCAATCTTCCAAGTGCATTTGCTATTTTGTGTAAGATATTAGATATTTAGTGTAAGATCCATCCCTAAAAGAGCAGTGGTCTCCAACCTGCAATGCTGGAACCGCAATGATGGAAACCTGCAAAGATGCAAACCTGACTGACTGCAACAAAAGGAGGGAAAAAAACTGTCATACCGGTGAACTCCGCTGTTGCACATGATGATGTGACAAGCTCCAAGCCTGCTACAGAGTTCAGACGACACCGAGAGCAATCCCACTCCGGAAGCGCTGCACGCAGTGTATGCGCAGGCAGCCGTGCGCTTGGATCGGATAAAGGACCCTATGAGCCGGTAAAGTTCATCCAAGCAATTGAGAGGCCTCATCAGCTGCAACAGAGGAAGAGAGAGATATTTAAATATTTGCTCCTGAGAGCACATGAAATACTCTAACGGAGTAGGTCATCACAGATGCAGGTAGAACACCAGGTCTGGCTGAGAAAGCCAAAGCCAAATTCCATGACATAAATACAAAACGTGGAGTCTTCCGTTACATGACTTATAACAACTTTTTAAAGCTCTTCAGTTCTTCCCATCACTGACTGTTTCATTCCCAGTCCTGCCTATGGAAGTGTTTTTCACTTCAGTAGACCCAATTGACCCATGAGTGTTGTATCCATTAATGACTGGGAAAAGAAGGGAAGCCATAAAGAGGAAACCCACAACCGTTCACATATACAGGAGGATACCAAGACTTGTTAATTGACTTGCTGAGAAAATCAGCTTACATTTATGACAACCCTGTCCTTTATTTATCAAAAGTCTAATTCCTAATCCTGACTAACAACATCAAAAAATAAAAATTAACAGATGTGACGAAAACATACTACAAAGCAAGAACAGTTAACTTTGTAGCATGACTTAAAGTAATCCCAGCATTACTGCACTAAGAATGAATGAAGTAAAGAAGGCAGCTTTCAAATGCTAAGCTTGTGTCAGAAGAGGAGCCTTCAAAAGTGGTCTAGCAATGAAAACCAGTATCCCATGGTGCTTTGTGTAAATGAGATGTTCACAACACAAATTTGCAGACCACATAATTCCAAATTCTCACCTCTCTTTATTCCAGAGACACTTAAAGATTCCAACAAACCCCCATGCTACTCAAAGAATTAATCTTTTGAAAGACAGATTAATTCCCTAAAGACAGTTTTAACTAGTTAGAGAAATGCCAGCCTTACTTGCTCTTATGATAGTTGAAAAGCATAGAGGTCAAGTAAACCAGCTATAACAAACAGCATATTTAAACTGGGGTGGAAACAGATTTAACTTGGTTTAGGTCCTACTGGTTTAACTTGCATCTGTCTAAATAGATTTTAGCTGGTGTCATCTACTAATGCAGAGCTACAGACAATAAAGTGAAAGGCACAGCCAAAAGTGGATCATGCACTCACTCTTGGCTTGTTCCAGTTGCAAAATAAATGCCTTAGCTTAACCTAGCATCCCTCGGTCAGATGTGGATTATGAGATGCTTTTCTCTTGCCCTTGAAATTTTTGTTGAAACAGATAGGGAACAGGTTTAGGGGTAACAAGCACGTCTCTCACAGCTAAACATCCCCTGCTGCACCTGTGACTGCTAGGCAAGTTGCTGAGTCCCCAGATAAGGAGTGGCGAATGTGCTTCCCTCGTGTGCAGTCCTGCATGGATCCAAGATACAGGAAGCACCAGTCTGTTAACACCGGTGCTGGATGATACTGACATAAAATTTTAGCCTCTCATAGGGCTCAGCTGATGAGCGCTGTTATTTCTCAAGCCACAGAAGCTCAATCGCTTTTGTAGGCAAGACCCCAGGAATTTCTTTATTCCCCCTACTGGGCTGCAATACAGGAATTAACTCTCCAACAGGAGAAGAGAGCATTAAATCAATTTTCATAGCCCCTGGGATCTCTCAGCCACAGAGGTTTAAAGACAGATGAAAGCATTTGAAGAAAGCCTAAATGAGAAGGTTCAGAAGAAAGCCTTCTGAGCAGGATGCTGAAGGAGTATTTAATTTGGACAAGCACTTCCAGCTTTCAGAACAAAAAATTTCTGCCTGCACCTCTCCTCCCCCATCCTACCCCACATGCTCCTGGAGCAGTTGCATTGCTCTGAAAGCACAGTGAAAAAGGAAAGTAATGATCCCTCTTCTCAAACCCAGACACCATCCTGCCACACCTTTTAATACAGAACCACGTGGCACCACACACGCCAAAAACGTAGGTGGGACAAAATGCTGCAAGAAAGCTCCTCCTTTCCCTGCCCCTCTACCCCCAGCTTTAAATAATTCAATTTTTGATGGAATAAAGAAGGTCTCAGTAACAGACTGTGTAACATGCAGAGTTTAATTAGGCACTTAACATTTTTATTTACCTTATCTATATAAGCTGCTTTGGATGTTGAATTTGGAGGCAAGTTTGACTTGTCCAGGTAGAATGCCCTGAAAGAACAAACAGATAGCGTAAGGCAAAAACCAATTGTTTCAACTGCTGAACAAAATTTCTACAAGGCACTATTCTTAGACACCATCCTAAGGTTGGAGGGTTTTTTACCTTATGTTAAGAGAGGGTTAAGAAATAATACAATAATAAACAGGCACTATCAGTCCTTCTTTTAAAGTAATAGGGAACATTATTTTATTCTGGAGACAAAAACTGTCCTTCTGCCCCTTGATAGTACAGTGCAAAATTTTAACGTCCAGTTATCAGAAAAAAAATGAGATCTGAAAGGGATTTTCAACAAAGCTGCCCATGAAAAGGTCTGTGGCAACTGTATAGACTTTAAGAGCAACTTTGGGAAAACTGGCATACAGTGCCTGAGCTTCACCCACTACACGCTTTTTTATATTCACTGCATGTAAGTGCAGTAACACAAAAGCAGAATCCCCAGTATGAAACACAGTATTGACACAGGAAACATATACATGTTCACAATACAAAAAGAAACAAAAAAGCAGAAATGCTACAAGGGACAAACATGCATCATACATGTCTTCTTCAATTCAGGAACCCTAGCGGAATTTTTGTTTTAACTTTCCAACTTATAAGCAACTTAACTGCTCACCACAGAGGAGCTATCATTAAACATCTCATAGGCAGAGAAACATATCTTCGTGGTAAGATCACAGGTTTTATTGCCTCTGCAGCAACACTTAAATAAGCCTGTCCCTGCCCACAGCAGTGGAGTCGGACCAGATGATCTTTAAAGGTCCTGTCTAAGCCAAACCATTCTATGTTTCTCTGATCACAAAACTCATTCTGCTGGTTGTGAAGCTCCTAAAATCTCCTGTGGCAGCTGAAAATACAAATATTTGGTAGGCCTCCCTACCCACCAGTAAGAACCAGGCAACAGCTACTAATGCAGCAACTCTGGGCAACATTTAAATGAAACAAAACAAGAGAAACTCCACTGAACTGTGAAACACATAGGGAAAAAAGAGAGATTCTCCAATGACAACCTCAAGGTATCATCGGGATCTAGCTCCACTCTGTGTGCTCAAGGCATAGACTTGACTAAAGGTCACAACTGAGCCACAACCCAGGCTGGAACTCTGGGTTTGGTAACCAAATTTCAGTTGCTCTAAAATATGAAAAAAAACCACTGAAAAAAAAATGCATCCTTGTATCCTAACTCTCAAACAAGAGGATCAGCTGGATCCTCCAGTCATTAAAGCACTGATTCATGTAGCACACAAGGTAAAAATCACTCCCCCCTCCTATTTTATTATTTTATCTAGGAGAAAAGTTACATTAACACTTGCTGGGCAGGGGTACAGACTGCAGATCCAAATACCTGTTGCTCTTCAATAATCTGGAATAATTGAGCTGATTAAAAAATCCATCCACCTTTTATTTGTTTGCAGTTTGTAGTTTTGAAAAATAACGTCTCTCAAATTTAAGGCTTGAATTAATTCCCTCAGAAAGCAGAGCAAAGCTAATCTAGTTCTGTTATTCCATTAAGCCTGTTGCATGATCCACAATGCACTCTGTGTCAAAGGAAGCTGGACACTATTGAAAGGAAAAGAGGTTTGCAGAGAAAATTACTCATAAATCACTTTGAGTGGCCACAGCACATAAAAGCTACCTCAGCAGCAACAGACCAACCTTTTTCCTTTGTTAGCAAAGCTACAAAACAAAGCCTCACCCTGCTCTCCACTGAACATTAGCAGACTGAAAGCCTATACCACTTTTTCCTGCCACACGATAGGAAAATCTGCTTCCTTCAGAGACTGTTCAGCAATCCCATCGCTTTGGATTGTTATTCCAGCAAATTCAGCTGCATTAAATGACACCAGAAACCAAATATAGAATAGTACACTAATTAATGGAGTACATGGAAAATAATTAACTCAGGTTATAAAATGAAGCAACACGGACACTAGAATGGGATATATGATTATAGAAATTACTCCATTAATTCAGTCAATTATTCATTAACAAAAAAAAAATCCAAACAAAAAATCAACTATACACAACATTCATTTTAACTATCAAAATATCCTGTTACAAGTGAAACTATTCCTTCCCCATCAGATAACACTCCCAGATGTTTCTCAAGTGCTTTATTTTTATTGCTTTTCATAAAAACTGTCTTCAGTATTTTACAGAACATGACAACCTGTGGACAGCATATAAATTTCCAAAGCACTTCACTTAATTACTAAATGCTTGTTAAGGTCCTTAATCATATTTTATGGGAAAAGTTAATGGCAATCTTGGCATGGTGCCCAATTTGGACAATATTTTCTAATCCATTTGAAATGAACCAGAATGAAATCATAGTTCTTTGTCTCCAAATGTGATGTTAGTTTAGCTCTTAAAGCCTTGCAATTTCTCTAAGATCTAGCAGAAAAGCCTTCCTTAAAAAAAAAAAAAAGTAGATAATCCAATACACAATAAATCTACTGGGGATTATTGCTGTGTTCGACTTTTGTAATATATCCCCTATGCAGCAATGTCAAACAACAGGGACAAATCTCAGGGAAAACTAACACTGGGATAAGGTAACAAACATCTTAGGGTTAAAAAAGAAAACTCTATCACAAGATGAATGCTTTTCTAAAATGTCTTCCCAGAACTTAAGTACTAAGTAAATGTAGAAGTACTGATGCTTTCTTAGTGAAGTATTTTACAGGGTACCCTCCAAAACTGACACAGACATGTAAAGTCCTGAAAAATTGAAATTTTGCAAATGGAACCCTAAGAAGGCTTCAGACCTGCTGAGACACACATTCCTGAACAACGCCAAACAGACAGATAATTCAAGCAAATCCAAGTGTTTAGTCTTATTCTCAATTTCTTGTGCCAGTAAGCCTGTAGGGTTATCCTATGTATTGTTAATCTTTTCTTCAAAATACAAGCATAGTAAAGGGTAATTGGAGAGGGAGAGGTGTCTGGGTTATGGCATTAAATACCACCAAGTTGATGGTTCTGCTCTGGAAAGGTTTTCCTTTGATGTTATTGTACAGGAGAATTTAGTCTTATTTCCACATCGCTGTGGCAAACACATAAATTAATTCATACTGTCCTCAACAGAAGGATGGAAATGGATCTTAATTCTACTAGATTTTTTATCCCTCAGTCACAAGATATTCAAGAACATGTAGAAAAGCACAGTCAGCAACCTGAGAAAGGACACATCAGAACAGAGGTGTGGAGTAGGGAAGTGTGGGATTCCCTAATTATTTTCTTCAGCTCACACTAAAAACACACATATTTATGAAGCAGATAAACAGTATCTCTGTGGTTTTGCATCTACGTGCACACATATTTTTGTATTTCTTTAAAACAATTCTATGGTCTGCCATCTAGTTTTTAACTGTACAGGTGGAAGTGTGTATAACATGCTTATTACATATATATATGTGTGTGTATATATATTTATACACATACATTTTAAAATAAGTTTATATACATATAATATATATGTAAAAAATCAGTTTTTTCTGTAGTATATGTATCCATTTTCTGTTATAGCAAATTGTTTCACATATTCTTTCTACCTAATGGCAACTCTCAATAAATGATAAATTACCAAGTATAATTACCTTTTCAATCCATGCTAAGACTTAACAATTGTAAATCATGTCTCCTAGCATCTGTCAGTAATACAATCCTATGTACAGTGTCACCAGCATCCTTAGGAGTTACAGAAAGGTTTAATTATAACAACTGAAAAGCTTCATGACAGTACCATGATTTTAAATTCTCAAAGAGAAGATACAGTAATATTTTGACTTTTCACAACTATTGTGCAAACTGGAGTGCAGAACAGAAAATTTTAGTACCAAGTGGCTCTAATCATGTGAAACTTATATTTCATGTGTAAGCAACTCAGTAAGCCCTACTCTTCATCATAACACCCTTGTACTGGGCACTGGTGAGGCCTCACCTTGAATCCTGTGCTCAGTTTTGGGGCCCTCACTACAAGGAAGACCTTGAGGTGCTGGAACATGTCCAGAGAAGGGCAATGAAGGTGGAGAAAGGCCTAGTCTTACAAGGAGCAGCTGAGGGAGCTGGGGTTGTTTAGCCTGAAGACAAGGAGACTCAGAGGAGACCTTACTGTTCTTCTTGTAATGAGGTGGGGGCTGGCCTCTTCTCCCACGTACCAAGTGATAGAACAAGAGGAAATGGCCTCAATTTGTGCCAGGGGAGGATTAGATTGGCTATTAGGAAAAATTTCTTCACTGAAAATTCTGTCAAGCACTGGGACAGGTTGCCCAGGGACGTGGTTGAGTCACTGTCCCTGGAGGTATTCAAAAGATTCACAGATATGGCACTCAAGGACATGGTTTAGTGGTGGACTTCACAGTGCTGGGTTAACAATTGGACTCAATCTTAAAGGTCTTTTCCAAACCTAAATAATTCTATGATTTCTGGCTTACCCCCATCACAAAGTGACAAACCAGCTTTTGTCAGTCTCTAATGATGTCATGGCTTAGGAATGGTATTCTCCAATTTAGTCTTCCACCATTCCAAGCCATGTACCATTGCTCTGCTCCCCCTTCCCCTGCAGCGGGCTGGAGAGGAGAACGGGAGGCACAAAAGATAAAGATCACAGGTTGAGATTAGAACAATTTACTAGAAACAGCAGTGGAGCAAGAAAACAAACAGTAAGAACAGCAATATTAATGACAAAAGTGTACAAAAGAGAGAGTGATTCCCACACAAAAATGCTCTCTGTGGAGCCCACAATCCGACCAAAATCCATGCCATTCTGACTGCTCCCTCCGGCTCAGGACCAGCACCACATTTACTCCACCAGAAGGAACCCCTTCTCCTTGGAAGAGGCTCCCCTCCCCTGCCCCTGGCAGTGATGTAAGGTGGTATAGAACAACCTCCAGGTCCTAGCCATGTCCCTCCTGGCTACTGCAAAAATTAACTGTCCTGGCCGGAAACAGGACAATTACTATTTCCCTCTACTGTGGGAAATAGTGCAGGCTTTGGTGAAGGGGATGCTACTGAACAGTGAGACAAGAAAAATACATAGAGAAAAGTTAAGAATAATCAGGTTTAGTAAAGCATTGAAATATTTTCAAGTGAAGATGGCTGTTGAGAAAATTTCAAGAATGAAATTTAAGGATTTTCTTGGCAACTGTCTGCTTTAGTGGACTAGACTGGCAGTATAGCACGGATGCAGACTTTCAACGCTTGAAAACCAAATTCCCAAGAAACTAGACTCTTAAACTAAGGGGAGGAATCTTCCTAATTCTCCTCATTTTCTTGCAAGACTGCAGCATCTGGCTAAACTAGTGGTCTCCCACCAATTTAAACTCTCTTCAGCCTATGAATGAGGTATGTTGAGCAATTGGCACTAGAATGAGTGCAAGTATCTGAGGTACAAACAGAGGAGGATGCTTGCAAAGCAACAGTCCTACTATCAAAGCAGGCCTTTCACAGCCCTACTCTTAAGCCTTCGTAAATGCAAAAGCAGGGGATCACATAAATTCGAGCATAGAAATGTGAAGACAGAAAGTCATGGATGACAAAAAAAGGGAAAAAAGGATCCAGTTTGCTCTATGTAATACTGCCCATTTTTCACATGCAACCTTTTAACACCTGTTTTCCAGAATTTAGTCTCCAGCGTCTCTACCTACATCCAAGAGCACTTGAAATCATCTTATTTGTGATGTGAAAGGGAAGTTCTTCAACCACAGACCAGTTACAGCTGCCCTCCTGCTTCTCCCATCACTATCAAAACAGTCAAATCCACACTGAACCAAATAATGCTAAGTAATTGCTTCTGCATTTCTCTTTCAGACAATGGATGTCTCCTTTTTAGCTCCTGATATTCCAGACATGGAATACACTGTTAAAAGAGACAACATGCCAAATAGTCATCGTGTGGTTAGGGTTTTGACTACTGCAGGCTTGGCCTGGATTCCTATCAGTGACCAAGAGCGAAAGAAAAGGCTCCACCTCTGATCACTGCAGATTCTCTGTGCTTGCAGCAGATAAAGAAAGCAGGATGAACCTGATATCCACTTCAGAGAGCAAGAAGTCAGTACATATAACCTATCAAGACACATAATTTTCAATTACAGAACACTACCGATAGTAAATACTGATCATGCTCTGTCAAAAGTCTAAAGAAACAATTAATTTACATTCACAGAATGAGTGCAGCACTGAAAAAGGAAAAAATCCCAAAGCTAAATTCAAGCCATCTGGTAATATCTTTTAGACCAGCTAGACAAATTTAATTTACTTTTCCTGGGATCTCTCTATTCTCTTTCTGGTCTTGCTTCACTTAGGTGTAATGAATCTTAATTTCTGTTCTATCTAAAATACTTCTCACTAAGTTCATCAGGAAACCAACTCAGCTATTATTTCCTTGTTACATCCTTCAGAGTGAATGCTTAATTTTCAATTTATGTTTCATAAAGACTCTGCATTTGGAGAGAGTTATGTCACAAATTTCTAGTTTATTTGGAACCACATCTTAAAAACCTAAGAGTCATTAGATTCCCAATGTTTATAGTCATATAAAATACATGATAAATTTGTCTATGTAGTATTACAGTTCAGCTTCACTTTTGCTGTTTTGAACACAAAGCTATGCATCAAACAGGTAGTATTGAATACAGGAAAACAGTTTTTCCACTTAATTTAGAAATATCTCACTGAAACAAAAAGTATTATCACAGAATCACTCTCTGAAACCTGTAACCCTCCTCACATCACTCTTCTGAATTTGATGGCAATGATGGAGACTATTAGCTGCTCATTAACACGTCGCTCACTGAAGTGAACAGACATGAAAGAAAAACTAATCACAGGACAAGAGTGGCACAAGGACAAGCAACATAAGCTTCTTGACCACATGAGCATTGTGGTTTGGAAAAGCTTTCCACTGGAAACAGTGGGGCAAGGAATCTGTCAGCTGTAAGGTGGATTTTAATGTATTTACTACAAGAATTGATATACGATCTGGTCTTTTTGATAACACAGGTATTGCCTTGAGGCTTCATCATTTTTTTTCTAGAGACAAAAAAGTTCTTTCTTTCATAGTCATTAACTACCTTTAAGTGGATATGTCCTTTATGTCATTGCAATTGATTTATAGCAAAGCAACTATTAGAGAATTTTAGTTCAGCCTGAAGCCATGAGTGCTATCACATCTATTTTCTGCCTTGACTAAATTATACAGGATATGGAAAACAACATCCTGCCAAGAAGCCTGCAGCTTGAGAGGCTGTTGTGCGTGTATACGTGTGCGTATAAATAAAAAAGATGTTACATTCCTCAGACAGATTTTATTCTGTGTTTGCATATATTCTAGGGGCAGAAATAGTTTCCTTTTCTCATGTTTCTGAAAATTAAAAGAAATAAGAAAACCCAACAACATGAAAACCTCATGAATTGTAACATCCCTGAATAAAGAATTCAATTAAATTTGCCATTGCTCTGTGGAGGACTACTTATGACATAAAATAAATATAGGAGGCTTCAGACAGAGAAATTGTTTGAAGTTACATTGTAAATGAAACTCTTTAAAATGACAAATACTACATTCAGTGTAATCAGATGTTCAATGTAATGAGGGTAGTTAGCTAAATCATTTGTCATTAGATTCACTGATTATAATTGCTTCCTTAGCATAACAGACTTGCATTTACCTCCTAAAATGATATCCAAGAAAGCAGCAACATAGGAAGAAAAACCCAATAAAAAACCAAGAAAACTCCCAAAAAATCCACAATTTTCCCCCTTTACTGCTTGCTTTTTCTTCTATTATGGCTGTACAACAGGCTACAGAAGTAGCTGCCAATAACCCTGGACACAGCTGACTTCAAAGAATAGTTCCAAATCACACAGAATGGTAGGCAGGAAGGAAGGAACATTTTTTCCAGACTTTCTTTCTCTATTGATGCACAGGCAAGTTAATTACTACACAGTGGTAATTAGCACCCACACCAGTGGTGGGGATGTACACCAACCCTCAGCTGTCTTTCCCACAGCATGATCCTATCTTTGGAGTAAAGAATTGGGTCATCATATAATCAGGGGTGTCACAAGAAAGTGCCATGCTGAGGATAAGAGAAAATTAATGGAAAAGCAGAGCTCTCCTGACCTCACCTTCAGCTATTATTTTTCTCATTTCCTCTGTACATTCCCAATCCTAGGCAACATAACATCAGAAAACAAATTTTAAAGGTGTTTAGATGTCTAAATGCAAGCATAGGTTTCTGAAGAAGCATTAAAAGTGTTCATGTATCTAAAAGCCATTGATTTCTCTAATTTTTTAGCTAAATTTTCTAAGCTAAAAATGATCTGCATAGACAGTTCTGGAATCCAAGCATGTATATTGATGTGCAGTTTTCAGTGCCTATAGACCACCATAGTTTGCTCTTGTAGTCAACAATGAAAGCGAAGCACACTGCAGAGACACGGAAGCTGGAAGCAGGCTTGGTACAGCCAGAGCCCTGCACCCTGCTGAATGACCTGTGCCCTGAACATCCTCTCTGCCTTCGTGATCCATCCCTTATGTGCACAGACACATCCAGGAAAAAACCTCTAAAGCACAGACGTGCCTGAACTTTTCTGATTAAGCAGCTAACCAGAAGCACCTGTAGAAAAACGCATTTTAATAGAATGTCATAGGAGGGACACAGCTTTCACCCAGAATGAGAATTCACACTACAAAAAAATGCCCTGCCACTACCAGCAAAGAAAAGATTAATCTGATAAAATGTCAAATACAGAGATAGGAGGACTGAAAGAGCAAGCTTCCTACTGCACACTCAGTCCCATCCTGGGCCAGCAAGCCCAAACCTCTGATAAATTGGACAAAAAATACAGAAGCTTTCATTCCTACACTGAAAGCCCATTTTCAGAAATGGCTTACTTTTTGCAGGAAGCTAACACAAAACCCCATTTCTCTAAGGATAAAAACTGTTCTCATATCCAACTAAAAGTTTTACTTTGAAGTCACCGTTCAGTCCAAAGATTGGCTGAGTTATGGCCATGCAGCTAACCTGTCTGTCAGGGTCTGTCCCAGCTTCCACAGGCTTGCATCACAACCAATCCGACCACCATAGCAAGGACCATAAGATTTATTTCTATGCAATGCAGTAATGGCTAGCATACTGAACCTTACTGCAGGAAATAGCCCTTTATCACCTATAAAGACCATATTCAAAGGACAGAATGCGTTTTAAATAAATAATTATTAAATTGCAATTTCTAAGCATTACTGCTTTACGTTTACCCTCATGTTTTCACAATTAGATGAACTCAAGACTTGCAAGACGATACTTAAATCAACCAAGCAGTCTGAGTAAATATAGTGCACTTGTGAGATTTTGTTATTCCTATCAGCATTTGCAGTAGTTATGGATTTGAAGACCATTGTGTCCTGCACTCACTGTCGAAGCAAAATAACGTCTGGTATCTGTAACGGCAAAAGGATTGATTCAGGATGAAAAAAGCCTGTTTGAAAGTCAAGGAGTTCCAAAGGAGGAAGATGGGGACAAGCGGGAGGAGGAAAGTGAGTACAGAAAGGGCTCGCTTAACACTGACCTCCATAGAGGTTAGATACACAGGTTCTTTTTAGTCCTCTTCTAAATTAGAAGACAACTGCTGAGCTATCAAACAGATCTTGAAAATCTCTGCTGACCTAATTACTTTCACTTGGATGTACTGAATGTTTCTCATTAGCAAACAATTTGATCAGGTTCAATTTACGTTGCTGGCAACTACTAGCACCAGCTCAGTTCTCAAACAGAATTTGAACATAACTTTATTTTCCTTATCAGTGTCACAGAAACAGAATTGGTGAACTATAAATATAAGTGCAATTTGAAAAAAAAATCTAGAATGATTAAGAATAATTGTGGGTTAGATGCTGAAAATTTCTCAGGAGATTCAGAAATTTCATAAACGAGGTATTGGTTGTTTTGGTAGTTTTCTTTAAATAACATCTTTATTTCAATAAAGCACTTCCTACATATTGCTGAAGTAGAGGATGTTGCCTCAGGAATCGTAGAAGAACTATACTTGAGCTGATGTTAGAATAAAAGTTTCCTTATATTACTAATAAGATTCAAATAGCTAGGGTTAAGTCCATTACAGAAGATGAAGAGACATTTCCTCCATTCCACATAAGCATTAAATTCTATAACCAATTTTCAACTGTCTTTCATGCATTCGCATAAAAATGATAATCTTATCAATAACTATTTCATAGCTGAAGTAGTATTTGCAAAAGCCCCAAAGCAAGAACCATGAAAGACAGAAGCTCTTATGATGCTCAAATCAGTGTCAAAGAGGACAATTTTGCACCTGGATTTATAGCATCAGTTCTGCTACTATGGAAAAGCTGGTCAGAGTTCCATAGTTATGAATGACCTCTGCAATAAAAGCAAAGGTTCAGCGTCCTGGGTTAATGGCTACCCTTCCTGAAATCCACTAAAAATTTCCTAATATATCTTTTGATTCATTCAAATAAATAATCGGTATATTAATTCTTTTAAAGCACACATCAGTATCAGATTCATCACCCAAAAATATTCTATGTACCCAAACTTTAACAAGACTGTACTACAAGAAATTAAGAGGTAGCTGAGCAAAGACACTACTCATTTTTTAATTTACTCTCCTGCTTGGGTATATACCAAGCTAGGCCAACAACTCTGTTTGCAAGTGGGACCATACACAGCCAAGGGGTCGCTTCTATTTCACATTATTATTGGAGCAATATTAACTCAATGTATCAGGAATAAGAGAAGCTGAAATTGTTTCCTGAGTTCTCATCAATGGATGCCTTGGCTGCAGTGTCACTGCCAAACATTGCTTTCTTTCCCACTAGTCCCCATCCTTTTCTCCCACTACTTTTTCCGTAGCTCTTTCTCCCACTTGCTTTTGGCTGCTGCAGTGATGGAGGGATTATGGTCATCAGATGACATCTCACAAGCAAGCAACACATCCTTTTTCTATGGAGAAAGAATGACTTATGGATTGTACCTCGAATGACTTATTTTATTACTGATTAAGAGGTGCTGCACAGAGGATTTCTTCCATGTGAAGAGCTTTAGTATTATTGCACTTAAGTATGTTTCCAGGGAACATTCGATTTAATTTTTTTTGTTCTTCTTTAGAGCAATTACCCAAATGTTAATATCTTTTGCTGCTGTAGTTACTTCATTAGATTCTCCTGGCCAAACACCTACACAAGCTAGCAAATAGCAGAACAAAAATGAAGCATCTGCTTTTCTGTTTTTCCTCTTCACATTTTGTCAGTTACTTCCTGAAGCAGTTTGTGCTGCACTTAATGGTTAGAGTTCACCAGAAAGCAAACAAATCAATTACTGAATGTTCTTGTCAGACATTAGAGAGCTGAAAAAACCATAAAATTTTTTCCTGTTCTTCTGACTGGGCAGAGATACCCATGGTAATTTTTGTTAATGATGACTCTTTCATGTTAACTTCTTGCAGAACTAGGCCTTGGAGCAACTCATCAGAGCTGTGAGTCACAACACTGTAAAGAGGAACGTACCTCATTACAGCCACAGCATGAATGGAGGACCTAACACATGAGGTAGGCAAGGTCAAGGAACACTAGAGCATAGAGTTAGGAAGAATTTATTTTAAGAATTTTTATGGGAGGTTAAATTGGTCCTATTCATAGGAAAAAAAAAACCAACACAAAAAGTGTTGCCTGGTCTAACTGATAGAATCTCTTTCCAACACTAGCTGACTTCTGGGCCAAATACTGGCATGACCAAAGTTCCCTGCAAAACTGATTTATAACATAAGCCTTGTCACATAAATACTGAGGAGGCACCTTTTTTCCCAAATAGGAGGTGCAAATATAAGAAGGTGGAAAACAGACTAAATAAATACATTCGTCATTGACATACAGGTGCACTGACAGAGATGTCAAACAAAAAAATTGAATATATCATACTCACTGAATGCAACTGGCTGTTAAATCACTTTTGCTACAGAAGTACTTAGATTAAAACAGAATCCAGAAATCCCACTGCTTTAATAACAAATTAGAGAAATATTTTTGCAAGACCCATGAAGAAAACCTTCTAGAGATAGGACCAACAGGTGAAGGAATTGCAAAGAGACCTTCGTTTATCTTCTTCTGCCTTCTACACTGTCCTTGAGTTTTTTTAACTCCTGTTGTCTGCTGCTTTTGTAAACTGCCTAATAGTTCTAGTGAAATGATAGCATTTCCACATGATTCAAGAATTTTAGAAGTGAATAGATGTGATTTTACCACAGTCTTTTGCATTCTTCAACTCATGCAGCAAGTAAGAATACTGAAACGTGTTTTTAACAGACACAGAGAAACACAAGAGTGATCTATGTATCCATTTTCCTTACTTTACTTCATAACTAACAGATTATTTTGTGTAATAGAAATTCTGTCTTTATGTGCAGCTCCTTGATGAAATATTTACCAAAATACACGGCTGCATAATTTCTACATATACTGGCAAGTATGCACTCTGTAATCCATAGCCAATGCTGATGCAGGTATCCAAATATGTTCGTATTCCCGTTAGTATGGTAGGGTGTGCGGAGAAAGAGCAGGAAAAGAACATTATTTTTCAAGTCCTATTCTGTAGAAATTCAGTAAATAGGGTTTATAAAATCACATCATAATGTGTAGCAGTTCTGATACTCCACTTGTTATCAAGTAGACATTCCCTTTTCTATATGCATTAGTATAAAAACCTGGTGGCAATTCCAGCTAAAGCTTTCAGGAGAAAACAATTTTTTTAGAAGTAACTTAGTGCAGAAATCAGAAAAGTCAGAACCATGAATCTTGGATTTTATTCAATCATGAACCAAAACCCAACCACCATACAACACATTTCAGTTTAAAGCTGTGTCACAGAAACTGAATTGAAAAACAGAACTTGGTAAGCTAATTCCAGGAATGTTGGTTTATTACCTACCGTAGTTTCTGGTTATACTGCTTGACTTTTTCTAGTGAGGCAGCATTAATCTGAGCTTGAAATTCTTCCACTGAGACGCTGTCTCTGTAATAGTATCCTTCCATGCTCTCCAATGCTGTGAAAAGAGAAAGGAGAGTGGAAAAGAGAAAGATCAGTATTAAATATTTAGTAATTGCCTTCTTTGTAGTTTTGCTCACACACAAGTGAATTACTTTTTAACCTGGAGGCTGTGACCCTACTGTGAATTGCTGGGCTGTTTCCGTACATCATCGAATTCATACAGATCTCTCTTAAAGATTTCATTTGCAAGAAAAATTGTATTTCTTGCCCTGTGGAAAATATAAAGGAGAGCACTAATTTGAGTTCCTTTGCTCTAATTAAAGTATTCCTGCCTTGTGAATGTAAATGTGGGGTTTAATTCTTCTATATCCTGAAAGAAAACAGTAGAATGAGCTGGAGTATAGGAAATAAAGGATGAATATAACAGCTACTTTCAGAGAGGGAGACCTAATAACATCTCATGAAGCTGATTTTGGGAAATGTGGAGCACCTCCCCTAGAGGTTCCTCTAGTTATACCCACTATACTGTGAATACCTTCTTCTAGACCAAGTAAAGCAAGTTTTGCTGGATCTCTGAAAATGGCCTAGAAGTTCCTTGTCAAGGATCAGGTAAGTGAAGTCAAATACTTGTCTGTGTCCACCTTTGTTGTATTCATTTCACCAAACCAAGGATGAATATTGCTACAAGAACTCAGAAACAAAACAAAAACTTCAATTAAAGGATTCTCATGAAAACTTGAGAAGAAAATACAAAGATCTTCACATTAAGAGGTCAACCATACTATAACATAAACCCCAACTCTTGGTGAAATAAGGTTTTTTTGTGGAGAAGCATTAAAGGCTTTACAGTTAGGAACATTGTCACTTTAGTAATCCAAACACATTCTAAGAATTCAACACCCTATCAGAAAATGCAAACCATAAGCAGAGTTTGCATGGAAACATGCTGCTGCCTTACAGCTTCAGCTGCACACAGAATATTAATTCTGCTTGTACTGCTTAATATGACCAGTTAATAAATAATTCATTCATTGTGAAAGAACATGCAAATTGCACTCCCCCTCTGTGCTTTCACAGTTTGTAATTCTGCTTCTGTGCAAAAAATTTTAAGTTTCAGCAGTCAGACTTGATTCCTCTTTGGTTCTAAGTCACACCAGAAAGCTCAAACAAAAATATCCACTGAACTCCATTTACAACAGCATGTTAACACAAACAGAATTGATAATCCCTACTGCTTATTTTACTGGCATGAAGTTGGTTTTATCCAATTAGATTATCCAACCAGGAAACTCAGTCATCTGTGAGGACTGGCAGAAGCACAGAGTTCTGCCCCTGTGGGGCCACGCTCACAGGTGCAGGCAGGGACCCACGTGCTGTGTGCTTTGTCCCTGCCCTCTCTGAAGGGTTTAACATTTTTCTACCCAATATCTTAGAAAGTTCTTTAGTAATGAATCTTTCAAACACATCTTCTATGGTATTCTTCAATCCAAGATAAGATATTACGGTCTGAAGGCACAGAATAACTGATTAGAAATAAGGTCTGGAAGAATGGTTGGACTCAAAGGGTAGCAGCTAATGGGACACAGTCTGCCCAGGGGCCAACTACGAGCAGAGCATCCCGGATATCTATATTGTTCAGTGTCTTTATCACTGCCGTGGAGCAGGTAAGACAAGTTTGCAGCTAATACCAGACTGGGGCAAGCAGTGGATACACCCAAGTGCAGGGCCACATAGAGGGCCAGGCTCTTCACAATGGCACAAGCTGGCATAACGAGACAATCCACATAAATTGAAGTAAGAGACGTTTAAACTTGATGGAAAGAAAAAAATGTTTCACCATTAGGGCAGTCAGGTAGAGTAACAGGCTACCCAAGAGGTTGTACAGTTTCTGTCCCTGGGTGCTTGCAAGATCCTACTTGTTTGACACCCAAGCCACCTGGCCTCATGTCACAGCTGTTGCTGCAAGGAGTGGGAGGTTGGAATAGAGATCTCCCGAGGTCCTTCCCAATCTGAATTATTCTAAGACTCTATGAAAAGCTAAAATAACTTTTAAAACATACATAACTAAGACACTAAGTAACAATTTTAAATAAACACAATACAGATTTTAAATAGTGTCTTTAAATTTATAGCCGAGATCTTAAGTCTAATGTAGGAAACAGAGAAATCTAAATGCCGATAGCAAAATCTCAACATCTCCAGCCCCAGTCCTGCAAACCAGGATCCTTTTGAATGTATACACACTTGGGTATGTGGTTGAACAAAACTGGTTTTTACAAATGGAGGGATAGATAATACAGCCTGGGTAAACAACAAAAAAACTTCAAAAAATATTATAGTGCCAATCATGTAAATGTGTAGACTTGTAATTTTAGGCATGGAGCTATGCCACTCAGAATAGTGCACTGACCTGGTGCCTTTGACAAAGTATTCCAAAAACATGATTTTCTAAATGTTCCATTTGAAAGTATTATAAACCATTGTATTTCAGGCAGGAAACAACTTACCTATGTTTAGATTGAGGGAGTAAAAATTCACTTCACAGAGAAACTTAAATAAGATTTCTACATTAGTAGCTAATAAATTTCAGTTACAGATGGGAATCTACTGAATTTGATGGCAGCTCAGCCAAACCTCATAGGAAAGAAGTAAAAAATAGAATCCCAATCCACTCATTAATGAGGTAATAAACCCTCAAAGTAATGATTTAAACACTAGGATTTAAATTCTTATCCAGGACTTCTTATTCTTGGAGTCCAGTGGACTATTTTAGAGGACGATCCTTGAAAATTAAAGAAATTTGATATGATAAAGAAAGAAGAAATTTTCCATTCTACCGAAAAATATTAAGCTGATGTAAATGCTTGAATGGATCCTTGTCCTTTTCCTTTAGCTGACTACAAAGATGCTTATCCTAAGAATCAAATATTTTGGGCTTTTGGAAACAGAAGTGGAAAAAATTTTGCAAAATAAATCCCGTAGCACACCAAATCCCCTCCCCAATCTAAAAAAATAGTATTTCCAGGAATTCAGCTGAACCAAGGTATTTTCTGTTCTCTCTCAAGTGCTTTTTTTATCTGCTCTGCTGAAACGTGCCTCCTGCTCAGTGTTCTCATTTTTCCCTATGACTGAAATCAATCTGTTCGAAAGAAATCCGCTGAAGTCTTTGATTACTTTGTTTAAAAATCAGACTCCAAGGTCTTATTTTTATAAAAATTGTGTGTTTTAACTTTATAGTAAGTTCAGCTATTTATTTATGTTTCTGTGCACTATTTCCTTTTACATCCTCCTTGTCTATCAGAGATCAAGCTCCCCTCTAAAACTTCATTTGTATGCCTGACTTCTGCCTATTCCACACAGACTCTGGAAGCCTTTCACAAGGTATGGAGTATTTTCAGCTCCCTGTGAAATCAAAGGCGGCTCAAGGCAATCAGCAGCTCACATTCACCATTTCAGTGGAGCAAACTCCACGTTCCCGATGACTGTAATGACACTGCAGCTAATGCAGGCTGCCTGTAATTTATGAACAGTCTGAGCATCAGCGCCACCATTCCTCACTTCGTAATGTTTGCAGAGCAATAACTACATAAGCCTCAAAATGTTATTTAACTCTTCATAACATTTTTCAGCAGACACAATTCTCAGGGGGATAACAATTTAGTCCTCAAATATGAAGAAATGGGAAAAGATTACAATAGCATTTGAAAAGCAAAACACTTTTAAAGGCAAGTTTCATGGTCCGACTATTGTCCACTAGTGTCTAAAAAGAACAAAACAATACTGATAAATGAAGATGCAATCTTTGCTACTGGAATCATGTAACTGGCATAAACTTAGAAATTTATACCCATGCCTCTATTTTTTATTACAAACCTCAGAATTTCTTCAATTTACATTTTAATTCAAAGTTCTCAATAAATGTTCACATTAAACAAAATCTAAATATAAGCATTGTGCCCTTACAGCTACAAAGGATTTAAATCAGAGTAAATAAGTGGGAGTTTAAAGAGAGTTAGCTATTACGTGAAAAAAGCTGGGCAGGGGGAATTTAACCTCAAGTTACCTTGTGAAAAAAGTACTGGATGGATTTTAAATCCTCCTCCATTCTTCAGCCTTTGGGGAAGCTGTTCAAAATGGTAACCATCAAGGTAGAAGTAAACCTTCAGTGTTTGCCGGCTTCCTTCTGCTTGGTATGTGATTGGTACATCTAAAAATACAGTCAGTGTTACAATTTTCTTGTAAGCAATGGCACATTCTTTTCCAGAAACTGCTGCACCCAAAATTCATGCAGTTAGATAAAAAATATCTCTGTAGACACAATATTCAGTATTTTTCATTATACCTTATTTGCATAGATAAGTCTCCAAGTTGAAAATAGTAACAACAAAACATAGTGACTTGCATTAGTATTATTATTACATAGGGTTTTTTACTGTATGCATAAATCACATTGTGCCTAAATGGTAAAGATTCCAAAAGAACATTTTTCACTACTTATGGTAATAAGAAAAGACTTCTTTTCTCTTATTGATTATGCAGAATCATAACTGAAAAAAAATAGTAATTTGCCAGTTATTGACTACTGTAAGCATAGTCAGAGTGACTGTGGTGGCAGCATTTAAACCAAAAGAAAATACCGAATTCATTACAATCCTTGAACACACAGGCTTTCTGTTTATTCGCACAGACACCTCAGTTGAAAAATCCTGCAATATGAACAGTTCATGACATAGGTGTAGCATGAACTCCCCATTAGGAGGCCCTCCTGTAACTACATTTCCATGTTACCTGGTCTAGCTGGGCTCCTATTTAAAACACTCTGAGCAGGGGCCTTACTCGAATCAAACCAAAATAACTGTGGTCTTACACAGGCTAAATCCTACCCGACTCTCAGCCCTGTGCTACTGAATTCTCCCAAGCACAGGCAGCTTTGTGGAGTAGCTTTGTGTCTTCTGGTTTTGGTTATTGCTGAAGTTCTCTCCCGTGTGGTCTTAATCCAGCAAAGGAATTGTTTCAGAAGGGCTTGATGGGAAGCAGACATGCTTTCCTCCCTTCCCAGGGGACTCATGAGACAGGAAAAAAAAGAGGCCTTTTTGCTCACTAAACAAAGTTCACTGCAGGAGAGTATCTACTGGCTGAACACATCTTAATAAAGGAATGGCTAAAAGTGAGCAAAGGGTGTGAACAGCAGACTGCAAAAACAGCTCTTTCCTGCTGAGTTGGGTGAGTTTTGGGAGGAAGGGTTCAGGACCCTGCTTGTCTACAGCAGCAGGTCTCAGAGAGTTTCTTGCCCAATTTAAAGCAATCTTAATAGTGTCTGCCACGTCCTTTCAAGAAACTCTTCAAAGAGTTATTTATTTTTCATGTGACAAAATGAAATGTGGTTTATGCTTCTCCATCTCCTATCGGTTGCATTTCCCGACCAAGACCTTCAAGCTATTTTTACACGTTTCTTCAATAACAGCTGGGTCTTCCAGGGACTTTCCTGATGCAGTCACCTACTCCCAATGGAAAGTTCAGCTAAGCAAATAATTTTGCCCCCAAGGTTACTGACATTGCCAGACAATGATTCTGCATTGTCACTGATGATAGCTGTATTTCAGAACATCTAGGAATATCAGGAGAGCTACATCTACTTATTCTCCGTAATTCCAAGTTATATAAGATTCCCTGTGGGAGGAGATGTTCTAGGAACAAAAAATGTTACAAAACCAGTAAAGCCCAGATATCAATTACTCACTTGCAACTAGTGGTTCTGGCTCTGATTGTCTGAAGTAGAAGGTAACTTTTTCCAAGTCAAACAATGCAACCAATGTATCTTCTAGCATAGCTTGTTCATCAGCCTAGAAAAGGCAAAATAAAAATTGGAAAGGTCATTTCAGCCAGATGTTTTCCCTATCAAAAATAATATAAGAGAGCAGGACTTAAAATTAACTACAGAATGTTGCACAACATTTCACTGCTGCAGTGTATAACCTATTTAACTCCTAGATGAGGTAAATATCTTTGTTTCTATTGGCACTTTCCCTTTTATTACTGGTTCAAGTTTATTAAAACTAATGCTATCTTTTCACACAGTAAATTAATAGGTAATTTAAAGCTACCATTACTTCTCAAGACTTTTAATCAAACAATTCTGTCATTATTCTGTAAGACACCAGACTTTAGCACCTTGTCTTGCTACCCAGGTCTAGCTTGTAAAGCAACAGAATGGAAATGTGAAAACTATATTCTTCTTTTTAGCAATTTTCTTTAAAAAATCCCATAACTTTAGGATTTCGCTTATGAACAACATATAAGAGTTTCTTGTGTCCACTCTAAGCACCAATAACTGAACCAGAAGCTCAGAGAAAGTACAGCTCAGGACGACTTGCGCTTCACCTAAAAAACTCTAGACACGAATCAAATACATAGATGTGCCAATATTCTGATTTGCACCTATGGTTCACTCTGTGTATCCCTGAGCTAAAGAGACAGTTAAAGAGATCCAGGATTTCTCAAGACACTTAACTGAATCTTTAAAAAGGAAAATAGTAATCTACAGTTATGGTTATCTTGAGTTAACTATGCAGAGCAACTATAGCTTAAATCAATAATCACTTAAAGTAATTCTATTCCTTATACAGCCCTCCCCTGGCTCTTTAGATTAGCAAGAGCCAAAAGGAAATCTGAGGCGTGCATCTCCTCTAAGAACTGAAACAGTAGGATGGCAAAGAATAATAAATAGCTGCCCATAAATTGACAATAAATTATAGTTTACAGAATGATAGAACAGAAGAAAAAAAACGATGATTTTCCCTGATCTATATAGTGAAAAAGCATTCCCCCTTGTACTTATAAAAAAAGCAAATCTGCTAGAAATATCTTGTCTCTTGGTTCAATTTATGAAGTCTATGGACAGAGTGATTTTGTCAGCAGAATAGTCTGAATACCAGAGAGCAGCGTGGGAAACTCTTGCACAACTGCTCATTCTTTACTGAACTCTGGCCATAATGAGTGTAATTTCCTTCAAATACCCTTGTTTAAAATAACACGGATCATTTGTAAGCCAAATAGTGCTGAGAAGGTATTGAAAAAGCTGCCTTTAAATACATTTCCCTTGGTTAAGAACTGTTACGCAGAAAAGACTGAACTTTACTTTCAATTGGACAATGCATACTGCTGATATCTGATTATGTGAAAATAGTTAAGTAGCACACATATTCACCACAAAGGAAATCACTGCAATCTTGAAAGAAAAAATGTAATTACTCAGTGCTGCAAAGACAACAGTTGGTTTGTGATAACATGACAACAAAGCACATGGAAAAACATTAGACAGGCACCAACGGAATTTACTCTTGAACTTTAAGTATTGCACCACCAGGACATGGTGGTGCGACACGTTGTCAAAAAGCATCCAAGATTTAAGATGTGAGTCCAAGCTTCCCAGACAGTGCCTTCTTCACATGTTCCTCATGTGGATAGAGTTGCCCTGTTTCTCTGAGGCCATGATTTTATCTGTTTGTAAGCTGCACACACTGTCCTGACACACCCACGCAAACCCATGTACCACAACTGCCTGTGAGGTAGTTGGTCACACTGGCTTAAGTCAGTGCTCTCCAACAACAGCCTAGACGAAGACTTTATGATAGTGATTTAGAAATATCTTTATTTGTTTTGGTTTCTTCTGCTTCTAAAGTTTCTTATGTCAACTTGTCAGCAATTTCCTGCTGAGACAGACAAGAAGAGGAAAGAATACCTTTGATACTAAGAACATCATCTGTCATTTACGTGGAGTTTTATTGTTAGTGAGCAACTCCAGAGGTAGAGAAGACTGTCATGGAGCAGGCTATGCAGACTGTTTCACAGTTCCTCTGGTTAGCAGGAACCAGTCTAGTGTGAGAAGCATCTTAAATAGCTAAAGAAGCACTTTGGATAACTGAGGATTAAGGGACTACAAAGCCATGTCCCATTTTTAATTGTTTCTTAAGCCATGGCTCTTTGCCAAGCCTTGTGAAGAAACAGCCGATTTCCAATTACTCTGACAGGCTACAAGGATTTTCCATGTGACGGGAACAAAACAGAGCAGCATGTTTACTCCTTCAACTACTATACACCCATAGTTTTTTAGGGGGAAAGGTGATAAAATTACCTAAATTAGGTATTTAATTTATCTGGTATTGTTGCTTATTGCAAAATGAAGTTCTGCTTATCACCTAATACTACATTCAATCCCAGGGAACAGCTACAACAGCAGTGGGGAGTCAAGGGTAAACTCACTATCTGCTAACTCAAAGCAAACAGAAGACTTGTCTCTGTGGAAAACATATTTCCCATATCATAACCAAGCATTTCCCAAATCTGTAATTATCTGAATTGCACCTTTTCCAAATAGCAGCTAACTAAGTATCAAGATAAGCCCAAAGGACGCAGAAAATCAGATTTACATCTGAGACTGTTTAACCACGTCCCTGGTTCAGGGAACGAAAAGGGGCTCTGACCAAGCATGACACATGAGGAGTCTTACCAGGTTTGGAGAGAGCAGGGACTGGAAATGAAGGAGAAGACCCGCACTGGCTATCTGTTCCAACCACCTTCTGCTGGCCTCCAGGGTCTCCATTTCATATTCTTTGTTGTTGTCAAACATCTGATTTAAGGCCACCATTAGCTGCTCTGAAAACGCGCAGACTGTGGCCACCAGGCTCTGACAGAAGACCATGTCTCGCCTCAGTTGTATCTCGCTATCTGTGATGTGTAAAAGCCAAAAGAGGAAGAGCAAAATTAAGCAGGAGATTAGTTAACAGCAAAGAAACTAGGCTGGAATTCTCTTCCTCTGCCTAAAAAACATGTCATTTTAAGGTCAAGCAAATTACAAGTTTACAGCCTAATGTTATCTCCACGACCCAATTTTCCATTTTCCTCATTAAAATATTACGTTCTAATTCTAAAATTTCATATGAGTGTACTTAAAATCTGGAATTTAAAATATTTCTTGATAAATAATGTACATTTCTCTCATAGATTTTCATGTAATGTACATGCCATAAATTCTATGTACTTTTGATGTCACACGACAATCGATGCGGGTCAGATCTCTTTTCTGCAATGTGAGAGCAAGGTGGGCCCACAAACATTTACTTTCCACCAGAAAGCAAGGAGAGTCAGAAGCTCTTAACATGACTGCATCATTTGGTCGACTCCACAGCTACCAGCTGGGGAGGGCAGATGAAGATTGTCTGCTGGAAAGCACAGTATTGCTACCAGAACACAATCTATCCAAATAAAATTTATATGAATATGAATCTATAAAATAAGAACAGAGCAGCATCACATAGCTGGGAAACAGCAGAGATTTATGGTGTCAGGAAAGTCCAGAACAGGTCTGTAGGCAAATAGCTATGGAACATCAGCAGCTGATTTAAATTAGGGGCTAGCTAACCTACCAATTTATTCTGAAGGGCACAGGTATTAGATTAGCTAAAGGTCAAAAGAATTAGAAAGGGAAACATATTCTCAATAAAGAACAAAACTGTGACGATAAATATTCAGCGCTTCCTTCTTGTCCTCTTTTCTGAAGGTCTTCAAGTAATTTTATCATTATAAGCTGTTAGGCAAACATCAATCACAGTGGTACAGGTAGACTTAATCTTTCTCAGAGCAAGACAAGCAGATCAGGTGATACAGAGGTCTTTCCAAAGCCTAAAATATTTGTCTTTGCTACTAGATTCCTCTGCCTCTAAGAGACTCAGGACCTTTTCCAACTTTTCTATGGAGCTGACAAGAATTCTTATGACTGGATAAGTCAGCAGAAATTATTCAGTATTCACAAAATTACTACCAAATTTTTAAATGTGCTTTTTTGGACTCCAAATATTTCTCAAAGTAACCTCATTCTGTCTATTTTCCTCTGAGATCTTCTTCAGTCTTTTCCTCAGCTACTGATAATAGTGAACACTCATTTGCTATCATTTCTATTCTATTTGACAGTTCCTGAGAACCTTGGGAATATTTTCCATAAATGGTCAAATCACTACCGTTTATGCACTCTGACTCAATGTCTTTTTTTTTTTTTTTTGATTATTCAAATCGACCTCTCTGTCTCTCTCAAGTTGTGCAAACCCAGTACAGACAGAATTTTCATCTTTAAAAACTACATACATCTCCAGCTTCAAATATCCCACTGGCTTCTCCATGGTCAAAAACTTTCCAATGTTACAACAGTGGTCAGGATTTGAGCCCAACACACATTGTTTCCTCACTTTGCTGAATTTTATCTCTTTCTCTCTAACAGCAGCTGACTTCCTCTGTATTTCCTGCTTCTGAAGCAGCCCTCCTGTGTCTCAAACACATTTCTAAATCTCATTTAATACTACTTGAACATCAGATACCGAATACAAGAGCACTTTGGGGTCCTTTTACAAAAATATTTTTATACAAAATAAACTAGAGAATTTACCAACTTGTAAAACAACATAAATAGGGAAAACTGCTTCTAAAAAATCAAGTCTAGGATATTTTCTCAACTCACTTCTTATTTTAAGATAACTGAGAAATTACTAAAAACTTTTCTAATATTTTCAAGAAATCTGACAACAAAGAAAGGTTATATTCCCCTTTATAAAATTGAAATAATGAAATAATGCATTCATGTAGTGCTGCAACATGGTTAAAATAATGAGCTTTTACAGTTAAATTGGACTGCCTACTTGAACACATATGCACCTACAAACTGTAGGGAAACTTGTGTCATAGATATTAGTTTTTAAATACTGATTCACTGACATTTATTTTGGAGACACACATCCCTATTTTGTGTATTTTAAGCTGTATGCTGTATGGCATGATAGTAGAATTAATACACAGAATAATAAGAGCCCTTCCAGAAAAGAGGAACTTAAATATTCTCTAAAAAGAGATTAAAAGAAAGGCATGGGTTAATATAGCAATATAAATCTGGGAACAGATGCGAATGAAAAGAAAAACAGTAAATAAGGAAATGCCCAAAGAAGAAAGATGGCTGAGACACTGTGCAAAAGCTGAGTGTTTAGTACTTACTTTATCTGCCAAGATCTAGAATAAACAACCAGATAAGGTATTTTGCATTAAAAAAAAAAAAAAAGAAGAATGTGCAGTGTTTGTTAAAAATATCTGGAATTGCGTTCTTCAGGAATCCTTATTCTAAACAGTGGGATGAAGTTGCTGATTATCAGGTTTTATCACATCTGAGATCATTCCCCTTGATGTAAACACAGTATTTCTCAATGATCTCAAAACATCCACATTCACTTCCCTCCTTCCCAAAACAAGCAAAATTACCTGTATATTCTAGAAGGGCCAAGAGTATTCGTGCCTTCACCTCTTAAAGAAAAAGAAGAAAATATTTTGAGGTCATGGTTAAAAGTGTTTTCATCAACGTAATAATGCATTTGCAGTTTCTCATTTTATACAAGCTTAACTCCAACTTCTTTGTAGGCAATCCTGATTCATACCTACAAAGCAGTAATGAGTCTCAACTTCAACTTTAATTGTACACATGACTTGATAAAAATTGATAATAATCAAAAGCACCATCACTGAGAAAGACACATGAAAAGGCAGCTGCTATCTCAGAGCACACATATAGCAGCAGGCCAGAGCTGTCCATACATGAAGAATTCCAGTCTCAAAACTTTGAAAAACAAGACCATTTTTCATTGACTCCCACACTACCCCAATTCTTTCTTCTCCTTTTCTTGTACTCCTCTGTTCATACCCAAAAATCTCAAATTATCCTCATTTGAATGTACACCAAACCATTTTGGAAAAATACAACAATTTCACCTTACTTCCAGCCTTCAGGTTTTATGTTGCTTCAAAAATTTCTTTTCACTTAACAATCTATGAAGTAAAAAAGTACAAATTAAAAAAAAAAATCTTAATTTACACTGGCAAAAATGTGGGTTTATCTCTTTACACTTCCCCCCCCACACCTTTTATGTTTTTCTTGGAGGAGGCTGCTTTTCAAAGGCTGCAAGCATGCTGAAGGAACTGCACTTTATGTACCAGAGCACAAATTTAAATGTGTTAACCACTGCTGCAAGAAACAGGCACGTTAAAAATCTGCCATAACCTCAGAGAGTGCCAAACTTTCAGCGCATCAGTTGTCCCACAGGTACTACTTGGAGGAACTCAACTCTACTTCACATGCTTCCACATCTTTCCAAACCTTCTTTCACACACCCAAGTTTCTCTGCAGTCCTATTCAAAGCCCTACTCACTGCCCAAGCAGAGCTGAATTTGGCTATATGGATAATAAGATAATTTGGTAATGTGTTTTCCCCTACACCATTACTGCCACAGTATCTCAAATACAAACACCCAAACATTTAAAATTACTAGTTATTCCTGAAAACTCCTGGTGCTAGGTTTTTGCCTTAGCCTTCTGTCTTTTGAAAAAGAAAACACAACAATTTACAGAGATTAATAACCTGGAATCTTGGAGTCTGAACATAACTTAGTAACTGAAAATATAGTGTGGAGAAATACAGCTTTTATCTGAATAACTTAGATACATCGAGGCTATTAGTTGCAGCTTGTTTTACATAAGATTTGTTGGATCTCTGAACTCAAAAGAATTTGAGGTATCTATAAATAATGATTTCCTGACTATGGAAGAAATCACAGGACACTGCAACTCTCTTTTATCACTGCTATAAGTCTTCTGTGCTCCAAAATATACCCACAGGCAAAAGAGTATTTTTAGACTATTTGTCTACTTACCTGTGGTTAGAAGTGAACCTTGGATGTCAATCATTTGCTTTTCAACAAATACCAAATGCTATGGAAGTTCTCACTCCTTCTTGCTACATGTTGTATGGAAAAGAATAACTCCCCAGCAATTTCTCTTAGATCCTGATTTGTAATGCAAGACGCCTTCAGTTTCTCTTATTTTTAAACATTCTTTTGTACTTTATTAAAAAAACCACGTTATTCTGCTATTCTGATCTTTTCCAGGAAAGGCTAGATTTTAGTTTTATTTTGTTTTTTTGCATCTGAAAATACTTCAGAAAGACAGAGATTTTGCACTGCATGGTTTATGATTTAAATTGACATACGTTTTTTTATACCTTCAATAACTGAAAGGCTCCTTCACACCTCACTCCTAATTTAAATTAAAATAGATGCGAACTTTCTCAATTGCATCATATTTCCTGTTTAAAGTTAAAATTACGGTCCTAGAAAAACAACTGCACTTCCTCATGTAGTTACATGAGTAGCTGGCTAGAAATCTGGCTTGCTCCAGAACAACTCTTCTTTTGATCAGAAATCTTACCTATTTTTCCTTTGGGAAAATGCACCTACAGAAATGTTTCCTTCTCTTTGTTCTGTTTACACCCTTCTGTTGTTGAGTCCCCTTCTTTCCATCCATCTTTCTCATTTTCCTGGTTCGTACTCCAGTCTTTTCCTCCTGTGCTTTCTGATTCTCGTGTTACATATCTCACGCAGACTCAGAATCATGTACCTACATTATTCTTCCTCTATTTGGTGGCTGTCCTATTCCTGCCCTGACTACTGCCCTCTCCACCATAGTCAAGTACTTCACCTTCAAAGATCTGCCTGTGCCAACAACTTATCTTTAGCTTTATTAGTTTAACAATTTATTAGGCCCAGCCAATCCAAGAAATAACTTCATTCTTTTCTTTAGTTACTTAGTTCCAGATAAATCCTCCTAGAACCTGCACACTACTTCAGAGAACTCTTCAATTCTAGCAACTAGATTAGCCTTCTGGGCTTGCCTTTTACTGTTACCATTGAAATTTTTTCTTTTTCAAATGATATGGTAAAGCAAATGATATGAGACAAAGCAACCTCCAGCTATATATTAATTTTACTGTCAAGGAAGGTTTGGTTGTGTTTTTTCTGTTTTCTTTTTCTTTTTAATCTGTGCAAACCTTCATGGATTTTTTAATAGTTCTTCCAGTTCCAACATTAATAAACAGAAAACTGACAGACCAGAGCAATCATCCTCAAGGCATTCTGAGTTTTCCCATTTCTTCATATTTATTAAGCTAAGTAAATAAAAGGAATCTTTTAGTATCTAGGACTTAAAACACTTCATATTTGTGAGGCTCCCATGTCTCCTGCTTTAATGCACTAATCAATCTAATCTAATAGATTCTGCAATGCAACAGAACAATGAATAAAAAATTACAATATCCTGTGACACTTTCATAAAAAGAAAAATTAGTTAGTTTTCAATAAGGAGACAAATTTATTGTATTCATCCTTACTTTAGCATTGAGCAATAATGCTTAAGTATGTTTATAACAACTGGAGGTTTTAATTACATTTTTTTTGCCCACAGCGAGCGAAGTTGTATCCGTGGTCTCCTTTGACTACTTCCTCTTAGAAGAGAAAAATACATCTCCTTTCCTCAATTACTGAAATATTGCCTTTTACTTAAAAACAAACAGGAAGATTCTTCTAAAATCCCAAGACACTGTTCAACTTGTTCTCATAAGCCCAACTAAACAGTCGTATTAGGTGACATCTTTTGGGCTTTTTCCTAAATCAGGCGAATAAGAAAGGAAATGGGGAGATGACTCTCTGTACCATGTGTTAGGTTTTTAGCCATAAACAGCTCAGGGCAGTACTAGTGGTTCTCCTACGTATCCAAACCAGCTGCGAACACAATGTATGATGGCAAGACAGGAAGGCAGAAGACAAGAAGCAAAGATACAAAGGCAAAATTTAGCTGTTAAAAACATTATTAACCCTGTTTCTTGTTCCTCTGATTTCAGTTAAATCCAGCTGCTGGTTTAGTCTCAATACTGAGCTGAGTATACTAAAAAATAATTTTTATTTTAGAAAGAGGTAGCAAGTCATTTGGACTTTGATGAACTCTCCCACAAAATTTTGAATCATCTCAGTTCAGTATTGAGGGTATATGACCAACGTTGAAATGGGTTAGGTCTACTGATTTTATTCATGGGCAAACAAGTTATGTGAAAATGGTCTGGTAAGCTTAGCTTCTGAAAGGGGGTAAGGAAGGACTGTTCAAGACATATTTCCATCCCTCCTTGACTTTGAAAGAAACCCTGATTAATACTTGAAAATAATTTGGTTTAGGTTGAAGAAGGACCTGTAGAAAAAAAAAGGATTCAAAACTATTCATTAATTTTTCACTCGGTGACAGCCCCCATTAAAATAAAAGGAGTATTCTTAGGATCAGAGAGTCAACCCCTTGTGATTGATTCCAAAAAGGAGATATTTATGTGGTTGTTTTTATAATTTTCTAACCCAGGGTCTGAAAATATGATGTATCTCAAATCAGAAACACCAAGTCAGAGAGGGAAGAGTTTGTTTGGTTTGGCTGGTTGGTTTTTGAAAGTTTATCATAATAAAACTTATCACAAAGTTCTTTCCCACTGGTCTGATATTTAAAAGTTTCTTTAAGGGACACTGTGGAAACCAGCCCACAAACAGAAGAAGCTAGACACACACACAAAAATAATTTAAAGCAAGACCTAAGTTTTTGTTCCCACATGGACTCCTAGCACAAGCATTTTTATAAAAATAATCTTATTCATTACTTCTGCTTCTTTATCAAGCAACACAGGAATAAAGCAGAAATTACAGGCAAGATATTCTGGAAGGGAAAGGCCAGTTACTTTATTATGAAGACAAGGGAGAAAGCATAAAACCTCAGCTCACACTGTCACTTGGTCATGAAGAGGAGCAGAGTACTTGGTAATTTCTATACAGTGGTGGAAGGGAGGCAGAGGAGGAGGAGCAATAGCATCAGTTGGGATGGATTAAGTGAAAAACCATGGCTTTATAGCAGGAGGGATAAAGACTCCAGAAAAGAACAGAGAAGACTAAGGTACGGGACAAAAACTGCAGAGTCTTCATCTTCCCAGTTAAGACAGTGGGAAAAAAAATAGTTTCATTTTAATAAAAGCTTCATTTCGGTGAATCAGTCCCATGAAGTTCTGTGACAAATCAGTCAAGGCCACTGGACTTCAGCAGCAACTGAAATAACCTACCACACACAACATATGGTTCCTCTGTTTCCATTTGTCAGAAGACAATCTTCTCTTCAGAAGACTATTTTCTCTTCAGCATCTAAAGCCAATAGGGTAAGTACAAGACAGCTGAGATAAACTCCACTAACATTGTTATTAAGAGTACAGAAAAGTCCTGTAGACTACACTGTGTTCCACAAATCTTGCCTAGAAGCAGCAGGAAGCAGTTGTACCTCTCCCCTTCCCATTATCTCTGCATCATTAATGAAGTGCTTATTTATGACCATGCTGCTCTTACTAACCTTCAACAAATTTTCTGATATTCTGGGCAAGGCTCCGGACACTGCTGGGGAGGTTCCAAGGGTCCTGCTTGATGTGGAGTCGCAGCCTCTTTGGACAGTTGAGTTTTGGTTCCAGTTCTTGCTGAAACTCTAAGCAAGGACAAAAATAGCATTTTTCTGCTTAAGCCTCCTGAAAAAGCCACAGTAAGACATGGTTTTTCCTAAATGTTTTCACTGCTCAAGGAGTTGGCAACTTATTTAACTCTAGTTAAAGCTATGGTGACAGGTCTAACAGTCATCTAAGCTCCTTACTTGAGTCTAAGGAGAGAGTGAGCAGCACCCCCAAACATGATTCTTTCTGAACCAGGCACATAACACAGAAGGCGCATGGCAAACTTTCAGAGGCAAAATCGTTTCAATCAGAAGATCAAATTTAAACCAAAATGACTTACTGGAAAAAAACCCAACAAAACAAATAAAATAAAAAGAAAAAAGACGAGGGAAAAAAGGAAAAAAAGGAAAAGAGGAAATAATGTGCTCTTTCACGCAAATTCATTTAGCAGGTAGAAATTCAGGCTTTGTAAAGCCTCGTAATTGGGGTAAGAACCACCCTCTGGCCATCTAAAATCAGTATTCTTTGCCAAAAGACACATGTAGGATCAGTACATCTTACTACTAATATTAATAAAACATTCAGTTTCCCATTGAACACTTTTCTTTTTTTTTTTTTTTAAGCTCAGTCTACTGAAAGAAGTCCTTTCTATTTTTCATCACTTATGACTACCACCAGATGCTTATTTATACCTTTAGACTCAAGCAACCATACAAGTGGCAGTAGAGGGTCTGAATTTACATACAGAATATTTCTTTTTAAGCAACCAGTAATACTTATATAGGTATATATTAAGCATAAATATTGCTGTGATTAACAATCACAAATTATTTATAAATCAACTTCAAACATAATATAACTACAAAACTAATAAAAATCTGGCATTAGTAACAAAATAGACCAGGAGAGCCTTCAGTAGTTGTGACAAAAATGTATTAAAAACACCTGCAATATAAAAAAACTTCTTCTTGCTTCAAAAACCTCAGCAACATGACAGCCAGTTCAGAGTCTACAATTTAGTTGACTTTGAAATTTTTTCCTACATTATGCAATACAATGTAAGAAGCCAGTTTTCAAAAAAGAATTAAGATCTATTTAACATAAACTTCAACGATCAGTTATTGCAGAATATACCAAGATTAAGCAAAATCAGTTCTTTAACACCAGCTCAAGGAGTGGACAGCCATCCCCATGTACCCTTCAAGCTGCCTTTCCATTCTCATAGCTAGAATTAAATGTTACCTTGGAGGCCTCGACCTGGTGTAAAGTACTTTGTCTGCTCAAAGGCCCTCATCACAGCTGGTCCTTTCAAAAGATTGACGATTGAATCGACCTGTTGGGATCAAGGCTCTGTGAGAAAGATGTTTTTCACAGCAACAATTAGAAATTCTTTCTGTAAGAAACGTGGACTACTGACGAGCGACTTTGGATTCTTTCTTACCTAATGGCTCTAGTTAAAGTAACAAACTAGAGAATGTTAGACTAAATTTAAGGACCTGTTTAATTTGAATTTTGGGACTATTTACAGAATACTGAGGGAAAATGAGTAAATACATACCATCCCAGTAAACAGTGGGAAGCAAAATTAAAAAGAAAAATAAGTATCTTCTAAAGACATCTTAGCTCAAACACAGACATCAGTATCGAAGCCAAGAAAAATAATCTCATACTTGACCAAAAAGATGCTCCAAGCAGCTATGGAGCTTGTCCTGTTTATCATGGGAGATTCGAACACTTATGGGAAGCTCATCGCCTGAAAAATATTTTAAAATGAGAAACTGTTTAGAAGCTTCAGCATGTTTGCCAAAACCTTTGCAGCTTAGATAATCTGCTTTGCACACAGACTGATGCTTACACTGTCAGTAGTAACGTAACTGTTCTCCCTATGTATTTTGCATTTATAGCTCTTAAAGAAAGGACCATATTCAAAACCCAACTGGTCAGGGTTCTGGAGGACCTGTTCTAGATGAGCCTGCTTGAGGAGGGGACTAGACCAGATCATCCCAAAAGCTCCCTTCAAACCTCAACCACTCTGTGACCAGAAAACACAATTCTTCTCTTCTGGAGAACATACTAAACTCCAGACTAAATGGCTAAATAGTGAGAACCCAACATAGCAGAACACAAAGTCATTGAAATGTACTCAGCATAAAGTTTTTATAAGGACTGTACAGATAAATCACAGTCTTAATGTTCTTACCAACTAAATGGTTCTGAGATTTTAGTAATTCAGCAAAAATATACCCTCCAAATCCTGTATTTGATAGGAAGCTTTTAGTAGCACATACCACATCATTTCCTAAGAAAGTGCAAAGGAGAAGGACTCGCTTAGGTCACTGCCCTGTCACTTGTTCTCTCAGACAACAGGTGGTACACTTCAAACTCTTTCCAAAATCTTGAAAAATTGAGCTTAAAACTGGTCTTCCTCCTTGATGTTGAAGTGACACACAAAAAGTGGCCACTTGATAATTTATAATCCAAATTTATTCAAGGTTAATCTAGACTCATTTATCTTATGTCAGTGAAACACTTTAACAGCACTTTTCTTTCCCTGATTTTTTTTAGCTCCTTTAGATGTCCTTACAACCACTGTACCCCTTCACAGGATTTTAATTGCAAACAAGCACGGTGCCCAAAGAGCCCTGATCTGGAGTTAGCCAGGTAAACACTGGAACCAGGTGAAAATTAAGTCACCAGAGAGTGTGGGTTTCACTGAGTATTTATAATCTAAAGCACTGTATCTGTGCTTTCTTAGCAAAGACTTTCAGGCACCTCAGCTGGTACTTCAGCTTGATTTTGCACAAGAGTATATCAGCTCATTTTTATCTTAAGCTGAAGATACGGAACCTGGGTCTTCTCTTTTATTAACAATTCACTATGTCCTTCACCCTTTATTCTGTATTTGCTTAGCTCTGAAAGTATGTATCATTTCTGGAAATTAAATTCTGTCTTATTCACATTACTCTGCATTATTCACAAAGTATCTCAGACACCTTGCATAATGTCTTAATACTTTCCTCTTCCAACTGAAAATATCTCTCCTGGTACAATGAGCAATAAAAGTTTGCCTTCTCTACGGCCAAGCCTCACTGGTGGGTCATATTCAACTAATATGCTCAGTTTTTTCTTTTCCTAAATCATTCCCAAATGATAAACTACCAGCTTAGAGCAAATATTTTTTTTTATTATTAGTCCCTGAGTATATGACCTCCTTCTCCATGCAGTTAAATTCCATCCCATTCCTATTAGCAGCTGCAATTACTTAAATCCAATTTGTCATGGCATAAACAAGAATGTGCTTCTATGTGGTCTCACATTCCTTCCTGCAAACATACACAGCCATATCCTGCTGTCTAGGTGCTGACACTGGCTAGGAGAGCATTTCATACCCACCTAAAATGCTCCTTACCCTGTGCAACACAATGCACTGTCAAGACATGAAAGACATGAAAAGCAGTGACTCTGAGAGCTCTAATACAGTCTATTCACAGAGATAATGGAATGTTGGCTCTCTTTTACAGAAGGATTCTTAAGTGCAGCACTAGCTAGGCAGAAGCAAAATTATGCACTTCTATTACTAAGGAGGATGCAATTTTAAAAATAAAAACAATAAAACTGCCAGGCAAATGAAAAGAATAAAATTGAATAAAAGGAACAGATGACAGATTCATAGATGACTTTTCTAAACGTACCTGAATCCATTTCATCACTGTGAAAATAAGAACTGCACTGACTGCTACAAATGCTGGTGAAAGAGGCAATGGAGTTCCTATTGCTGTTGCAGTCGCTTGAAAATAAAACACAAAACAAAAAAAAGAAATAAAACTACATCCTTTAACACAGGTTCTGTAAAAAAATTATGGAAATTCTTTCCCTTTTCCCATCCTAAATTTAATGATGAGATAGTCTGTGTAATTCTTTATATACAATAAAGATTCCTGTGCTTAGGCTTTCATTTAATTTGCAATCCTGGTAGGACTCAGAAGACCAGATTCCCAAAATAGATGCTTCAATTATCTCCCTTCTTCTTACCTGTGAACAAGTACTTGCAGAATAGTAATACAGACTTTCAATGCAAAACAACCAACTTTTCTTATGTGAGCGGCAGTTTTTGAATCTGTGGCCTCAAATGTTTTAGTTACTCAACATTTTCTCCTGGTCCACAGCTAATACAAACATTGAGACTTTACAACTTGCATAACAGAGTCTCACAGCAGGTTTACAAAAGATTTGATTCATTTGAATAGCACCAAAATTCAAATTACGAACTATTTTCATTGTCAGCCAAAACAGTTCATCATCCCATCTCTTCCAGCTGTTCATCTTTTTAGAGATGTATAGACATTTACATCTGTGGCTTCAGTCAAATCTTCTATGCATACAAAATTTCACCCCCATTGGTCTAATAAGGAGATTTTGGGATTTAAATTTGGTTTGGATTTTTTTTCTGCTCTTTTCTCTCGAAAACAATTTCTCCTGTACAGAAAATACATGGAGATGTATACCTACCCCTGCAGCAAAACCAGAATAAAACATAGACTTCTGTATACTAAAAAATCTTATGAAGACATATTTGAATTCAAAGTCTTCAGAGTCAATCATCCATACGAAAATCATTTAGTTTCAATGCAGGAAATGCTTAAGCAATTATCCAGCAGAGGAAGTCTTAAAAACCCAAGTGAATGTAAGATAATGTAAAAGTGTACCTAAGGGACGTTTATACATAATGATATGGGTCTTGTTTCATGATTTGGGTGTACCCATTCACCAAAATTAACACATCCATTCTTAAAATAACACTACAGTTATACATGTGCTCCATACTTGTTTTCTTTATTTGTGTAGATACAGAAGTGACTTTTCACTAATTCATGCAGAGTGACTTACATTTCCTGGCTAAGGTACATGTTTTGGACCTGTAGTCAACGAGGTAAGTGAATGAGTTAAACTTTTAAATGAAGCAATATGATATAATTACTATCATAACCGTTAAGTAGATGAAAAGACATCAGTAACAACATGTTCCTAATAGCGGGTGAACAGTCCCAAGGAGTATTAAAAATTTCTGGCTGGATATTAAGAAATGTTTTCTAACTAACTCTATTCACTTATTAAAGTCTCCAAAGGGGAGATGAAGGTTAATTAAAACTGGGTTGTGCAAAGCATGAGAAAATAAAACACAGGAAAATGAGAAACAGATTAGATGTATTTGCTGTATCATTCTGCATGATTATTGTGTTGCATTGTAAGGTTTAGATGGAGACCCTACATAAAATGAGGGCATTATAATGGCTGAAATTAGCCAAACAGTTCAGTAACAACCACTGTGGCATTATGAGAGCTGGAGAGTGTAAGTATTGACTAATACAATTATTTAAGCAAAGAAAAAAACATTCTAATCTCACTCCAACACTTGTACTTAACGCAAAAATTTTATGATTATTCTGCATATGGAACCATAGGTTTTATTATTCCTACACAGCCAGAGTGGACTATAAATGACAGGAATCAGAATAAAGAAAATGTTTTGAACAAAGAGACGCTCATGTCCTGGGTCACACCCTCTTTCTTCATATACAAATCCTGTGCCAACTGGGAAACCTCCCGACAGGAGCAAGCACACATCACCGCAGCAGCCCCCGAACAGTCACTTTGACATATCAGGAACATGCAGGAAACTCTAAATGTGCTTCTGCAGGAACGAGGACTTTGCCTGTGTGTTCACCATGGTAAGAACAAAACGAACTTAATCTGTGCAAATTATCGCTGCATTTATATCTGTATGGTTCTGTTTCTACCCTGATGAAGAATTCATATCTACCAGGCTGCAGTAATCAAATACAGCCTAGGAAAGAGATCTCAGCAGCACAGAGGTCTGCAGAAAAATGATGAACCTACTGAGATTCTAATTTCTGAGCATAATAATGAACTATGACACTGAACAAATAATGAACCCTCATTTTACTTGCAGCTAAAATTTAAATTTAGTTTTTGTATCATGCAGTTAACCAATTCTCTCTAAGCAAGAGAGTTTAATCTATATAAGAACTATGCATGCTATAGTTACTCCGTCCTTTTCAAAACTCTTTGTATTCTCATTCACAGTAAACATGACGCATTACAAATTCTAGAGGTGAGTTGATGCTACAGCATTTACAGTGAAAGAAGATGAGGAATATATGCTGATAAACAGTATATTTTTCTTTTCTATCACCTCGCTTTCCATGGTAGATATTTGGTTTGTTGTTGGAGACATAATAACAGAAGTTATTTCTGTTTTTTATAAGACAGGTAATCTAAAGTAAAGTTTTACATCTCTGGTTGTGATACCCTATCCAGATTTGGGTGACCAAGATCTAATAACTAATCTATACTCACAAGACTTTATTTTACACATCTTGAGGCTAGTTATTTCTCCATTAGTAATGTCAGAATCATTATATTCTAATAGTCTTCTTAACCACTTCATAGTCTACAAACTTCTGTATTTGATTCAGTTGAAAAATAAAAATATTATTAATAAAGTTACCTGTAAGAATCCCTGTTACTGATGGTATCATGACCAGAATCTTCTTGTTCGTCACCTGTTACACTGAAACAGACTTTCTTCCCATTCCTTTCACCCTTTTCATTATCACTGTCTGCTGGTATTAAAGGCTCAGGTGTTTTACGTTCTGATTTGGGAGAGTATGTTATTGAAGAAAGAAGGCTGCGAAACACAAAAAAAAAAGTAAATTCATGTTTTTCAAAAGTGAGCTAGCAACAGGACAACATTTCTCATTACCATCCTCCAACTATTATTCTATAGTATGCGAAGGGAATATCTTAATTCAGTCAATATCTACTAGAAACAAGGGAAGGAAATTATACATTCTGTTGTTAAAAAGTCAAACAGTGAAACCCATTAACTTTACCAAATACTCAGTCGTGTACGAAAGCAATTATTCCAGCTGGAGAAGAAATGCAGCACATTCTTGGACACTTGGGGTCAAACTGCATATTAACAAAACTATTTTTAAACATGAATCCTGCACTTCTTAGCACAAATCAAGAAAACAAACCAGAGAAACTGCATGTCTGTGAAAAGCATGTATTTTCCCAAATACTACTGTACAAGACATGCCAGTGTCCATCACAAACTATTCTACTAGGGCATTATAAAGATCTTTATTAACATCTCTGTATACTTCCTGACAGTCAAAGTGTCTAAGCCATTATCACTAGTAAGACTGATGATTAATATACAAGCATCTGTGACGAGCACAAAAGTGACATCCAGCCAAGAAGAAAGAACAGTGCAGATTGCTACTTTTAGAACATGCAGAAATACTGGCAGTGAAAAACTCATATTCTTGGATGATTAATTCATACTGAGACGCTCTAATTTACTTTCAAGATCAGAACAGCAATAATGGGCAATTGTCCTTTAATTCCTATTGCTCGAACACTCCATTAAAATCACATTTTCAAATTAATATTTGGATTTCAAAAGCAGCATTTTTCTTGCAAAAAATACCTGCTAACTACCTGCAAGCAGAGGAGACTGAACTAAGCTTTTTTTCCCCCCTTGAATTACTTAGACATAGTAGCAGGGTTTTATTGAAGGAGCTGTCTGAATGGTCAAGTGACAAACCAAGTACATGGCAGGATTCAAACATATATTAGATCTTCCTGTTACACAAAATTCTTACTACTGAAGGGAATAGACAGATTTTATCCCACATATAGTTAAAGATACTGATCTAAATTGCAACTACAATATAGAAAAATGATTCTAAAAGTATAATTTCACAAGGATCTAAACCCACCCATCCACTAGACTAATATCTTTTGGGCTACATGATGCCTTAACACTTCATATCAGTTGGAAATCACAACTCAGTTCTTTCCAATCGCTTAAGTCACTGGTAAGCATGATTCCATGAGTACAGGAAGAGAGATGGGGCATATATTTTACATCAGTCTTCAGCGTCGATCTCGTGCTAGAGCATATGTGGTTTTGAACTTGTCCTAAAATAAATGTGTTATAGAAATGGGAAACCTTAGGAAATCAGTTCTTCATACCGGTAAAACTTACTTTCATAATAAAAATAAGTAAGGAGTTCAAAAAAGGATTAGAAAAATTCATGGCAGATCATTCTAACAGTGCTCTTAAACCAAAAGGTCCATTCCAAGAAGACCATATAATTCTGCCTGCTGAAAGATGAGATAACGACAAGGATTAATCTATACTTTAGGTTGTTCTTGTGTTCCCACTATCATCCACTTAAAAATAAAAGTGGGAGGTTCATATTAGTAACTTCTTGGGGATTTTGCTGTTGCAAGAAAATAATCAAGAGTAAGAAACAAGCATAATGAACTGCAATTTCAGCCCCTGAAAATATCTTCCCCTGAGTAATTATTTGTCAAGACACAGACAGACTATTATATCCCCTTCTTTTATGTGACTGTTTAGTCACTGCTGCCAAGAGCTCAGTAAAAGACTGATTAAGGTAGCTGGATCTTTTCCTAAGGGGGCTTTTCCATTTCTCTCAGCAGCCAGGCTCTTTTTCTAAGGAAAATTTTTTTGCTGAACTACCATGAACGAAGGATGGAACTTTGGATTACGAGGTTCTGGAGCTAGTAGTTACTGAGGTCACTGACATGCTCTTAAAAACTCAATCCAGGGAGTTTAAAACAAAAACCTGGATGCATCCCCTCCCCAATAATCATGCTTAAATAAACTTTTGTTTTTCCTCTTAAACACAACAATGCGCAATACATTTTCTCCAGAGATGGGCCTACCCCAAACAAAATTACCTTAGACATCTAGCTCTCAACAGAGAAACACAAGTGAATAGTAACTAACAGCTAGAGGGCCTTTATGAAGAATATTTCCATGAAAAAGAGAAATTTAAATCTTAAAAAAAAATCTGCACCTGTGGAATTACTCCTATGTGCAACCCAAGTCAACACAACCCTGACAAACAAAACCTGCTATGGTTAGTCAAAACGCTAAAAATTATAGGCACAGGCAGTAACAAAAAGCCTTCTGCAACCTCTGAGTTGCTCTGCCTTTTCCTCACTCCACAGAGGCTTGAAAAAAGTTCAAGCCTTTTGCATGCTCCCGACAGACATCTTTCCAAAAAACAGCTGGGATCATGGGAGAGCACTGAGTGCGTGAGAACCAAGAACACAGCAGAGACACCATATAGAAAACAACTTGAAAAAGGACTTACTTCTGTGTAACACCTAGCAGCAACATGGGCTATCTGCAGCATCACTAAAGAACTACTGGGACACTATTAAGCTATTTGAGTGTGAACACAGTGGAGCCTTGAGAGGCTGTGGAAAGGGGGCATGTGTTCTGTGTGTATTTCTCACTCCATCAGTACTATATCACTTATCCAATCAAACCTCATCAGCAAACCATCACATAAACTCTTATGCAGACAATGCTAGGAGTACAAAATCTTCTCTTAAACGCTCCCTTGCCATAATCCATGGGCTCTCACAGATCTGCTCTTCAGATGAAACACTCACTTTTCAATTCACTAACAGACAGCAGAAGTTGAGCAGATAACGCTACCCCAAGATTTTGTGAGCTGAAAAAACAATACTGACCTCAACACAGAGCAGAGACCTCTAGTAACATCAACAAGCAAGTTTTTCAACAGTAGTTATAAAGGGTACCAAACAGTCATTCAGTAGTCCAATTTTTCTGTCATATAATATCAACATAAAACCAAAATTGTGATGCCATGTTCATATTATCTGTCCTGAGAACATTAAAATAATGATAATTGCTTATGATAATAAGCAATTGAGTAAAAAAAGACATCGATTTTATTGTTACTATGCCACAACAGAAAACAGAAATTATGCTGTCTTTATAAAAAACTCAAAATAAGTATGTTCAAGAATTTCCTCCCAGATGTTTAAAGTATGAAAATTTCTAATTACAGCACAGCTGTTGGATTATCTATTGTGTCACTCTATCTTTTGTTTCCTAAGTCCTAAATCTCAAGAGTTAATTAGTATCTGTAACTATGCTCTAATATACCACGTACTTCTGAACTGCTCACTCTTCCCTGTTCAGCACTTTTAAGTAGGTCTCTTGGCTATCCTGTTTCCTCTATAGCATTGCTTTCCTCTACAGTAATTATTCACTGGCAGTCCACTCAACATCCACGAGGAAAAAAGCATGAAAAGTCTCAGTCTTACCAACAGCCAAAGGTAAAATTTACTAAATGCATCTGTGTACCTTATACAAGACGTGCTACAAAGTCAGGGTACAGAATATCTAGGAAGGAAAAAAGTGAAGCCTTGTGTTTACTGTCACAACGGTATGACTCTTAAAATGAATATATGCATACCTATGTATATATACATAAAAACATGTAAATATTCCTGTACACACAATTTATCTATGAATGTGTGTATTTATATATACATTTATACAAAAGAAAGGCTCAGAATTTCCTCTGCTTTTGTATCACAAGCTCAAGGGAGTGGAAAGGAAAGGTGTGGCATACTGGCAACTGGGACTTCCTGAAATATTGACTAAAATTCCATATATAATTTTCTGACTTCCATGAGGAAGAGAGACAACACAGGCTTTACAGACAGTCATTTCTAAGTGCACCCAAGCACTGAAATTATCATGAATTTATTTAATTGACTTCATCAGTGTGATAATTGGCAGAGCTATGTAAAGGCACAGGAAACAACATTTTTCTTAAAAATACTGAGATAGTTTTTGCTTTCATTCCCATTTCATTCCCATTGCAGTATGTGATACGTTACAATTATTTATTACTACATAATTATTACAATTACTTTGAGAACAGTAAAAAAAAGAAATCCCATTCTTAAGTACCCGTGAAAGGACAGATCACTCTGCAGTCTTCAAGATAACAGGAGAAACAATGATACACCACTTCTCTAAACTGGAGATCATGACAGGTTGTCTTTTACTCTCAAAAAATGTTGCTATTTTTATTTCCAAAATTAATTTCTGACATTTGCATTACACATGGGATCTTTCAAAACTGAAATACTTCTTACCCTTCTTCATCCTTATCCCAAGACAGTAAATAGCCCCGGAGCCAACCCACTTTGCAAATGAAAAAGCAAGTTATAAATCCTTGTCCTGAATTAGGACTAGCTGTGATGAGACTCTGAGTCTCCCACATTTGAGCCAAATGTCCTAATCACTCAAGGTTGGCTCTTCCTAAATCCATAGTTCTTCCTTAAGGTCCATTTGGTTTTGAAAATTGTCTGACAAATAATTGCTCTTCCTACAGGTGAGAGATGTCTTACCCAAAAATTCATCTGTGGGACTATTCAGCAATACCTGAAGAGTTCAATAAAAGCTGGTTTTATACCTCTGCCCTTTGTTTCCATTCTCAGTGAAATTGTAGGTGACATTGTGTGCCTCATGCCAAATAACTTAACTTTGCTGCACTCTAAAGTAAAACTATAAACCGGAAAAAACTACAAACTATGGGGAAAAAAGTCCGGCGTGCTGGGAAAAAGATCAAAATACAACATTACCTGCACTTAAATTCTTTACTTCATTTCAATTCTACCTGAAGTCAGCACTGATTCCTATGCTACACAAAAGCATCGCCCAGATTTATCATTATCTTCAATGGAAAAATTAAAGGCAAGTCCAGATGGTAATATTTACTTACTCATCTATTTGGCAGACACATGTTTCCACCTCTTTCAGTGCAGCTTGTAATTTGAACAGCAATTTTTGATAGACATCTTGTGTTTCTAAGTCTTCTTCTTTTAAGAGGTACCTCAGACCATGGCCCTCTTGCTGGCCAAGAGACTGTCCTGAAGGGGCAGCCATAGTAGTAATGGTATGTTGGACATAAATCATGGGATTCAGTTTACCTGGGAATAATCCAAAGAGATTTCATCATTACCTTTTTTCCAACATACATTTTGAAGTTAGTAAAATACCTAACAGACATCGAAATATTTTTCTGTTTAAAAATTCATGTACTTACTTAATTTTTCATTTTATTTGCATTTCAAAGTCTAGCTATTTAAGAAAAAGTTATTCTGAAATTATGACTACCCGTTATTATGCTGTAAAATAAACCTAAGAATCAAAAGTAGGATGATTTCAGAAAGGCTTGTCCTTAATTTTAATATATGGGCTATAAACCTAAATTGATTACCTTTTGAGACTGTATCAGAAGCACTGGAAGTAGCTCTTTCAAGCTTAAGTGCCTTACCTTGATCGCTGTTTTTATTTTCCTTTTCATGGGAAGAATGTTTTCTGCTGTCTAACTGTACACCAAAGGCACTACCAAGGGAAGTTGAGGTCTTAGGGTAAGACACTTCCATCACATTGATATGGCAATTGGTTGGACAGAAATCACTGCTGTGAAGTGGTGAAATCTTTGACTTAGCTTGTTTGAAGGTAGGCCAAGCTCTGTTTTTTAATACTCTTGAAAACTGGAAGTAGAAAGAAAACCAAATTTTGATTAGCAGCTCTTCTTATGTCCACACTTAGCTGACAATACTTGTGTACCTAACTAGAAAATAAAAGCTTAAAATAATTCACTCATCCTTGACTTAAGGTGTCTTGACTTTGTAATTTCCATCTTTCTCTAAAAGAGAAAGAGAAATATTTTTCATTTTACATTTTTAGAGGGTTGTTTTTTGAAGCAAATGATACTTTAAGAAGTAAATAGCTTTGTAACAGAGAGAATTTATTTCCCATGGAACACAATAAAAAATTAAGTGTCTTTCTGGGGAGGAAGTCTGGAACTGCTGTACTGCTCATGACATTTATAAACACCTGCTGATGTTTTCAAGCCAGTATTTTTCAAAAATTCATGAAATTTTTGTCTGAAGCTATAATAAAGACAAAATCAGAAAGTATGAATTCTGGATTTCATATCCAGGAAGGAAGAAGTCCTCTTTAACGATATCTTATTCTCCTGCATTAGGAGAAGCATTGCCAGGAGGTTGAGGGAGGTGATCCTGTTCCTCTCCCCAGCACCGGTGAGGCATCACCCGGAGTTCTGGGTCCAAGTCTGGGCTCCACAGAAATAGACGTGGGATCTTTGGAGAGAGCCCAGTGAAGGTGACTCCACTGGAGCATCTCTCCTGTGAGGAAAGGCTGAGAGAGCTGGAACCCTTCAGCCTGGAGAAGAGAAAGCTCAAGGGGAAATGCATCAATGTATACAAATACCTGAGGGAATCGTGCAAAGAGGACAGAGCCAGGCTCTTTCCAGTGGTGCCCACTGCCAGGACCAGAGGCAATGGGCCCAGACTCAAACACAGGAGTTTCCTCAAAACATCAGGAAACAGTTTTGCACTGTGAGGGTGATCGAGCACTGGCACAAGTTGCCCAGAAAGGTTCAGGGAAGAGAGGTCAGATCTGCCCCCTCAAAGATGGTCCTGGGCAACCATCTCTAGGTGGCCCTGCTTAAAGCAGGGTTGGCCGGACAAGACCTGCAGAGGTCCATTCAAAGCTCAACTATCCTTCTACTTTGAGTGGCATTAGGGAGCTGATAAGCACTAGTACATAAAAAACTGCAAACACTGCATTTTACAGACTTTCCCAGCCACCTCTTTCTTCTCCCCACTATGTATCAGCTCAGCAAAGATGAATGCTTTTTATGGTCTAATTCTAATACAGTGCTTAGCCGTATCTCCTTGATTCTTACATCTGAAATTTTGTGCAGAGCCTTGAATAGCCTTCGAGTTACTTGGTTTTTAAGATGAGAAGATGTCACCCCAAAATGGTGAAGACTGAACTGGACACTCAGAAACTACATCTACATCAGAATCACACAAGTCATGTGATCAAGCCGGTCTATTGGAAAAGAGATTTGCCAGTCACAAGTTCGATTTTTGTCAATAAGTGTCATTTTCAGTGAAGTTTGTTGTTAGGGAAGAGTTTTTTCTGGCAAGATGTAATCAGTGTTCTAATCACAGTATCTCGCCAGTCAAAATATTACACAGACCTACTTCAGCTATGAACCACAGCTCATGCATAAGGATATTTTCAAAATTAACTTGCAAAGTTTCTCCACTAATAAATGTCAGTAAAAATTCAAATCAGTCAACTTTTTACTAACACTTCAGTTGAATTAAGACACATCCCTTCTGCAAAGATATTTCTGTACTGGGACTTAAATTTCTGTTTATTTTGGTGTCACATTACTTCAGCCTGATGAACATTTGTTGGGATAATTACATTTAAATCTTTAGATCACAACAAGATCTGGAGGGTTACAAGAAATCCAATTATGGAGTTGTTCAAAGGCTGAAGAATGTACAAATTGTTAAGAAGGGTACTAAGGACATTCAATGATGAAAATGTTTCTGCAAGCAGTACATATTTCACATCTCAATCTCCCACACATCCTGCTCCAGAGAGACCAAATTCTGGCTATGATTTAATCAGGTCATAAGTCAGGACCAAAATTCTTCTCATATATGTGTTGAGAAACATCTGGGACTCATGGCACTGGAATCGAGGTCTATTAGGAGCAAAATGTTCTGATAATAATAATAGTAAGAACTGCAGAAATCTACAAGGCTTTTATTTATAGAATTCGAACTTTCACGGTGAAACCAGGAGCCAAGCTAGGCTCAGGCACTCCAAAAGTCTCCTGTAACTATGGTTACCTTTACCTTGCCAAGAAAATGACACATCTATTCCTGAAATCCACTGCATTACTAATTGTCATTAAAAGCTATAACTGTGAAACTACTGATTTTTGAGCAGATGAGATTTAAAGTGCAGTCTGTATCAGCAATATCTGCTTCTACACAATGTAAGAACTTCCCTGAAGCTGTTTGTTTCACATCCAGCAAACACAACAAAATTTGATTCACTGTCTTGGCCCCCTCTGTACAGACTGTATATTATAGTCAAATTTTTCAGCTACAGAAAACATATAAATCACCTGCATGTTACTTGAACTGTAACTATTAATATGAAAACTATCGAATTTTGTTTTTAAAGATATTTTGAATTTTAATTGAATAGGAAACATGGAGGTTTGTAATTCAGGCAAACAATGGAGAGATCAGATGTTTGCTAATGCAGTAACAGGATTCTTTTGATGTCTCCATTGATGCAACTCTTAGTTTATTCCATTTCTTTTTGGAGAGCACCCTGAAAAGTCTGACAAGCTGCTTTCTGGCCCTTGTCCTGCTGAAGCTACAGGTATTCCTAACAGCTCTCCCTACTTTTCCTTTGAAAACTTAAAAAACCACTATCCACTCCTTTGAATGCAGCTTCTAGAAATGTGTGAAACTCCTGCATTCAACTTGCTTTTCCTTTCCTTTTTTTTTCTTTTCAATTTTTTATGTATTATCTCTCAGAACAGACCAGTTTGCAAAGGTCACAACTTAGATCCCCAAACGAGGTAAGAAAGGGCAGACCCACTTTTTTGGAGCCATTTTGAGCCTACTTCAAAGTAATTCACCCCCCTCCACAATTAGGTTCCATGAGAGAGGAACTAGGAGTATGGATGAGAAAATGAGTTTTCATTAACAAAATGGCAAACAGTTGATTCATTTACACCCTGCTTGGTTAAACAACTGTAGAGAAATACACAGACAGAAGCCAGAGGTCATAGTCTGGGCTATTTATTTGTTCACATATCATTAATTTAGATCTCAAGCATATGAAAGTCAGCACCTTCTCCATTTTTCCATGCTATTATGTTTTATTAACCCAAGTGAAGCTAATAATTTACAGACATGTTACTATTAACAGTTATGCTAGAAAAAAATCATACCAATTCAAAGGGCCTAAAATATGAATAAAGGGTTACAATTCGGTATTAAGATGCGCTAGAAAAAAACCCCACAATTCTGTTGTTATTGCCTCATTTTTGGTTAACATCTGCAAATTCACTAGAGTATTGGTTTAAGGCATTTACAAGAATGATGGCCCTTTTGCAGAAATATGCAGTTGATTGTGTCTGCAACCGAACACAGCAAACAAGAAAGGTTACAAACTACCCAATGTCTAAAAAAGGGATAATAAAGAGAATGGTTTGAAAACAATTGAGGCAATTACTCAATTAAGGCATTCATGCTTCAAAATAGCTAAACTTTCAGTCATATTTTTGTCACTGCCATAGACACTCTGAAGAGTTATTCAAACCGTACCACATTCCCCTGTTTTTCTCTTAAAAGACAAACATAATCAAGCTTAGAACATGCAGGTCATACCTTTTTATAACTAGAGATTCTTCTGTAGATATGCTCAATTTTGTCACTGCAAATGACACTGAATTTACTTTGAAGTTCAGTGGGGATCACGTCATTTAAGGAATTGAGGCTGTTGCAATTCTGCACAAAATGTTCATCGCTTTTTGCCAGTGCTTCAAGAATCTAAGATAATAAAAACAAGAGAATTATGTTATGAAATTAAGTTGACTAAAATTTCCCCTTACTCATCACGTCTTATAACTAAAGCTGAAAAGCCTGATAACATTACAGGCAATGGTGCACAACAACAATGAATGAAGCTTGGGACACGAAGAGCTTTTCTTAAACCTATTCCCTGCTAAGTTATACCCATAAGTATTCTTGCTTGGCTTCTCATGACATTGTCTGATAATGGTTTCACTACTAATTTCCTACTAATGTAACCACTATGGCTCCTCTGAAATACATTATCTGCTGTATTGACTTGATCAGCACATATTATGCAAAGCTGCTGAATTAATTCATTCATTACTTCCAGAAAACCTTTGGTTTGGCAGAAGATTAACACATTGAAAAAGCATGAAAGAAAACTGAGTGCTATCCTCTTGTATATTCTGCATAAAAAGGCCAGGAAATAGGGCACAGAATAAGCTGTACTGACCAGCAAAGACTGAAGCCTTGCTATGATGGTGAGAGAAAACTAAATAAAAGGAATGTTGAAGAGATGAGGGTAGTATATAGCCTTCATAGACATTTCAATGCATCTTAGACTTTCTTTCGAGTCTTAGTTGATAATTAAGAAATAAGGGAGAGGGGCAGGAGGAATGGAAGACTTTGAAGATCTTTTAATATTTTTTTAGATTTAAAGGCTCAACTCATAATGACAACATAACTCATTTTGCTTCCTGAGTGCACAATCATCCTCCGAAACGTCAGAGAGATAAAGGTGACCAATTATAAGGTATCAAATGAAAGACATATATTCATAAGAATAAAAAAAAGACACAAGTTGCTCCAACACAATAAGCATTAACAGACAAAAAGTGCTTCATACCTTTGCAGTCAAACTGAAAAATCCCTTTGGTTCAATCATTTTTTCCAAGACATGGCACTTTATTCCAGCTGTGCTGTCATACTCATAAACCACTCCGTACTCCAGATGAACATTGTCAACAGTCAGACTCACATGATCTTTCTTCCCATCAATTATTGCCATAGTGTTAAATTTGTCAATTACCTCTAGAATAAATCAAGTAACACAAATCAGTTGACAAGTCCTGGCCATTAAATGAACTATAAAGGACATAGGCAAACATTGTAGAAACAACTAGGTTCTGACCATTCTATTTAAAAAACTCATTAAAAAACCCGGTTGGACAATATAAAAATCCGAACACCAGTAGATTTATAGATGTTAAAATACTGGACTGTGAAATAGGCACTACTCTTTCTTCACAAACTGTTATTGAAGGGGGCTACTTCCATTTCATTTATAATCCAAAGACATTAAGAAAGACCCATAAAAGGGAAAACTGAGAATTTCTAAATAAAGTAGAAGAAAATCACTATGAAAACTGCCAACACTCAGAAATGAAACCACAATATCTGCATTTGTGAAGAGAACATAAATACAGTTCACGTGTTAACTGTCTCTTTAATCACAAGCTGCATATGAATGCAGTTTTATCTAAACGTTAACAGCCTGAAAATAATCTGAAGGATAGTTGTTTTTTTAATTTGCCATGCACTAATGACTAATGTATCTAGTTTGCCATAAATGATTACTGGTGGTGAAAATAAATCAGGTAATGTCTAGGTTTATGTTTCTTACAACTGAAAATAAACAGATTTTCTCCAAAGTGTTTGCAGAAGTATTTTCTCTAAATGGCAAAGATAGTAATTTTCAAAGAATAGCATGTTTAATTTATATGCTTAGAATACATAAGAAAGCAAATCCTTATGTAAAACACATCTTATGATCTGCTCAAAATTTCCTCTCTGCAAACAAACCCACTGCCTACATTTTCCTTGTATTACAATAACATTCTCAGCAACAACAAAATCAAACAAGCATAACATACCTTCCACTTTACAGTCAAAGGCATCGCCTCCATCATCTCCAGAAGGTTTGGTGTTTGTTTTCTGAAGATCTTCCTGTGCACTTTCAATGCTGTTGTAAACCCACTGTATAGAATCTTGCTAGAAAAACAACAAAAAATAGACACCTAGAAAAAGCTTTGCAAGTGCAACTGACAGCAACTACTTCCCTATTTTTAAGGTCTAAGTTAAAAAAAAAAGAAAATTACAGAGAATTTTGGGATTGTATAAAACCATCCAAAGAATTCTGGCTAGTTATTTTTTATTTCAGCATATATTGTCATGAGACAGTATGAAGTCTGTGACAGCATGACATCCATCATTTTCAAGTCTCTGCCAAAAATAATTTAAGACATTTCAAATCAAATTGCAGATTGAAAAATATTTTTTCCCCAAGAAATCATGGGGAAAAAAGCAATTTTTGCTTTGCTAAATCTGCTGTGCATCCACAATTCTGGTGGCAAATGGTATGGAATATCAACCAAAGACAGAGGATGTCCAGTTAACCTATCATCCCTGTGTCACCGTCACAAAGAAACTATTCTACAGCCTTCGTTACTTATATTTGCCTTTACTACACCTATTTTACTAGTGTAGTAATAAATGCTTTTTTATTTTTTCCCACAGATTAGCACCCCTCTGCACCCCCCCAAAGAAAAGAATCACAGGCTCCCAAAACCCACCATCTTCTGTGGCTGAGTGACACATGAGCACAGGAATGGTGGCTTACACAGTCATACAGCCTTTGAAGAAGCCACATCTCACATCGTGTTCTACCCAGTCTGTAACTCAGCCACACGTCCATCACACCCTTGTGGAAGGTCCTATCAAGCGTGGCACCCCCAGACTACTCTTTGTCCCTTACACTTCAAAACAAGCTTGACAGTCAGTTAATCACTCCGTCTCCAACAGCTACAGCAGAGTAAATGACATGATTATGACAAATCTGAATTCAAAAAGAAGTTTGTGGAAGAATTCAAAGTTAAGCAAGGACAGCAAACATTTAGGCTGAATGTTAAAATCTTCATGCAAAGTGCCAAAAACATCTGGTTATCCCTTGCTAAAATACAACATTCAGCTTCTATCTTTATCCCATTGGTACGGTTTCTCTAGGTTTCCTAGATTCATCTATGCCTTGCTTTTCACTCAAAGACATGAAATATTTTAAGAAGAAAGCTTAACTTTCAGAGCTCTGCGTTGACTGTTGGAAAACCCCTGTGCAGAAGCTGACTAACAGGAATGCTTCTGAAATCCACACTTCTTTGCAAGTTCACCTCAAAGCTTGATGCTTAGTTATGGATTCTAACAGGCTTGCTTGGCAGCATTAAAACTGCCATGCCAATCTCTAACAGGAAATACTAACTACTTAGACTGGAAGTTCCTTTTCCAAAAGTCAGCAACCAATCTAATGCAATATGACTTGGAGCAATGTTCTTCAAAATCATTACAGGAGAACAAACTAAGCATAAATCTGTCACATTATGATAAGTGTCACTGCAGAGAAGCTGCCATTCCAAGGAATAAAATCTGGTCTCAATTTTCTTTATTCAGACAAGACAGAAGATAAACACTGTCCAACAGAAATTACACAGTTATTCACTGAAAGAATCTGAAATGAAGCTTCATGCTCCAGGCAACTAGGAAGACTCCTTACCCTGAGAAGTAGAAGATATAAGAAACAGAAAAAATCCCCTTTCAATTATGCAATTGGCAACCACAGGAGAGACTGCAATATTCCTGGTAATTAAATGATAGGCTAATGCACTGTACTTACAAAATAGGAGAAATCCATAGTCATTTTCCAAATAATAAAAAAAAAAAACCAAATTTCTGAATAGGAAATTAAATTCTAGCTGTCTTGGTACCAGTGGGAATACTACCATTTACATCAGTCTAGACAATTCTCCCATAGTTTTTGATAACACTGACTCCTAAATGAAGTTTTTCTTGTCAGTCTGGAGAACTTCAGTTATCTGTGATTTGCTGAATTACGATCAGCTACTTTTTAAAATTGAAATAAATACTACATAGAGGAAAAAACTTCAAGTCATTATACAAGTTGATTAAAAAACCCAAAGTAATTTTTTATGTCAAGGTATTCACACCAGCCAACATTAATCAACCCTCTTTGGATGTCACTAATATCCACAGGAAGTCTATAGTTTTACACAGAGAGAACACAACTGCTATAAAGAATTTAATTTATCTTTTGTTCTAGCCAGTTTTGCTACTAGTGCACGGGACATTTTCTCTTTACTAGAGTGCATCTTCCTTGAGAGAATAGGTGAGCTTGATCTCCATATGCCACATAACAATTTCAATTCTGTATTATCATTTAAACACAAACATCCCAAGAACATTTTCATAAAGACTGTATTTATATGACACACTTCTAACTATATAATTCTTATAACTATGCAGTAGGTGTGGGAGAAGGATTTAACTCTTGATTTTAATTGGATTTTTCTCCTCAGTAAACATGTACTTGAAGAGTTTGTGAAGTTAATTAATGATATTGGTTCACAGTTTATGAAAAATTTGCAGGGAATTGGAAAATTACATTATAAAATCCAGCTTAGTTTGTTTTTCTCCCTTAAATTTGTGTCTTGGAAGCCTGAGTTTTTTTCCTCAACTAACATGAAAAAGATAACAAAATTTGCATGCATGAAAAAAAGGAAATTTTGAGTCCTTGAATATATGCTTATCCTCAAGATTGGAATGCAATGGGAACTCAGACTTTTATGGATGGAATATATGCACTCTGCTCTCTGTATACTGCACTGTAACAAAATTCTGGAAGAAGATCAGTTTTATGTATTTCAGCCTCCTGCTGCCAAGCAGACAGCAAGTTGTGTGATTCCCTCTCCATCAAGGTGAGAATATACCTCATAATGCTTTCTGCATAGGACTGCAGAAATGCTTGAAATAGCCCTTTAAAAACACCATATAAAAATTATCTATGATATTTATTTCAGTGCAGAAACTAAGCAGATCTTGAACATCACCAACATATTGAGCAATCTTCAGCTTTTATATTTTAATTGGCTTCCCTTCGGTTTTATTCACCACTTCTTTCCTCTCACCCCACTCAAACACAACAGATATGTGCACAGAGATAAACATCACACTGTTTACTTTGACCAAAAAGAGAAACCTAGAAGAAAATGTGCAAGGGCACCAAATGAGACAAACCTGCATTGGCCGCCTGTACTTCCTGCAGGCTGTGACATGAGCAATAACACTTGCATGAGTCTCTTTGCTGACATTAATTCCATTCACTTTGATTATGCACTGGCCAGGGTGGAGACCCGCCGCAGCTGCCACTGTTCCTATTAATAAAAACCCACATAGTTAGCAGACTTCTTTTTCTAAACATCTCCTTTCAAGCTTACAGTCCAAAAAAGGTCTTTTTTTTTTTTTTTAAATCAGAACCTGGTCTGAGTGATTCTTACATACTTCCCCTGACCACAGAGTAGTTCTGTAGACCAGCTGGATGCCAAGAAAACGGAGTTTGCCAGCAGATGTTTCCATAGAAAAAGACAAGACAATTTTCTAAAGGCTGCTTTATAAAACAACAAACATTGACTAGCAATATGAAAATAGAAAACGCACCTCAAAAAAAGGACTTTAAAAGAATAAATTGGCTCTAGCTTGAAAGTCACTAATTAAAACTTAGCCTGCTTCTATATGATGCAAGCTTATGAGCTTCTTGTTTAATCCAGGTATTTCAATTTTACATACAAAAGAGAAGCTTTCTGGCAATACATAAAGAAGTATAAGAGCATACTAGAGTATGATGTTAATAATGAAGTGAAATATCTAAATTTCAAAGATATTTCAAAGACCCTGTTATTATTTTCACTTTCCCTACAAACACAATTATAGCAGAGGGCCTTACAGCTTTAAATCAAAATACTCAAAGACAACTAAGTAGAATACCTAAAATTAAATTATCAGAGGGTGGGACAGGGGGACACACACGACGTGACACCAAAACAAAACATTCTCTTTAAGCAACATAAAATATTTGGTTTAGTGACTTATTTTCACAATGGAATAACTGCCTTGGGAAAAGCCAGTCACTGAATAGGCACTACAAAAATAGCAGTTGTCTCCAGGTCTTTTCAGTGTGATTCAAACTCACTCCTGAAAGACAGCCTGCTGGAATATGACCTTAGTTCCAGCTACCTGAACATTCGCCTCCTTATGTCTCCCTTGATACTGCCACAGAGGTGCCAAGGAAGTAAAAATCTATTGCCTAGAGACTGCCAGACTGGGGTGAAGAAGCTAGGGGCTATGAAGGAAAAGGCTAGATGGAATTTGCAGGGCTGACAAATAGAAAAGCTTGTCACGACTTCATGACTTGTCAGTTGAGCATCTTTGACAAGGAAATAACTTACAGAATATACATGAGCTTCCTGCATTTTAGGAATTATCACTATTAGATTAAAGCTGCATTTAAAATCTAATATGAAACAAAGTCATTGGAAATTACACTATTACCAGCTATTGCAATCTCCCCTCCCCCCAAAAAGACTTAAAAATAAACATATAAATAGATCTTATTAAATATCTCTCTCAAAAAAAATCCCCAAATCTCTCTTCAGAAAACCCCACGGTCCCAATTCAGCGAAGTATTTAAGCATATGTTTAAAATCTTCCAGGTTTTAGCAAACCACACAAGCAAGCACTTGCATATTGTTGAGGCTAATTAGAATAAAGTATGTGCTTAATGAATAATGATAGGCAGTTGAATTGAGATCCAGGTGCAGAAATAATTATCACATCAGCTACTAAGTCTGTAGTTTATTAGTTTTTCTTTTGAAAATCTAATTTCTGGCACCACAGCCTAGAAAAAAGTCATCAAACTCTGTTCACATCTGGCTGCTTTGCAGATCAGTTCACTTTTAATTCCTCAGTTACAAAGGCAGGAGGGGGGAAAGAGACACAATTGTCCCCCAATAGCTGAAAATACAGTTAGTGTGCTCTACCATAAACAACATGAGACAGTAAGAAAGAACGCTTCAACTTCTTTTATTGCAAGTGCACTGGTCAAAAACATTCGAGTTAGGACAGCAAGCATCTGAAAATCACATCCCAAAATAGTATTTACATGAAACATCTGCAATTACTAAGACAAAGTCACTAACAATTGTGAAAAAAATTTGTAAAAAGCACATTTTTTTGTAAAATATTTTCAGAACATTGCAGAACCACACAGCCACCTAACAAACTAACACACAGGTTCCCAACAGCCATTCATTGGACAAATGATATTGCATCCTTCAGCTATTCCTTAATCGGTAAAGAATGCACAGCTTTAACTCAACTTTCCTACATTGGTATAACTACATTAAAAAAGAAAGTAGGAAGATGTATCCAAAGCTTACAGAGTATAAGTACACAAAATAATTATATTTGGCTTTATTTAATAATGTTTGTTACTTTGGGGGAAAATAAAAATCTAAAATGGATTACCGGATCTAATTTTGACTTATCTCAACCAAGTCATTTGGATGTTAAACATATATTTACCAGTACCATTGGCAGCTCTTACGGCTTACCTCTCCCAACAGCATGGACAACGGATGGGCCAAAGCCCCGAATTTGGAATCCAAGTCCATCTGCAGAGTCAGGAATCTTCACTGTCCTGATAAAAGCAAAGATTAAACATGACTGTAGCAAAAGGTAGCCTTTTTGTCATTCAGCATCATGTAGGTTACAAGGGTGTAAAAATCCACATTTTTATTCAAATCATTTTCAGATTTTGCACCATTCATATTCCAGATACCGTGCACCACTGACATCGGAAATAAGAGCAAGCTAAGACAGCACAAACAATCTATTTCACAGGGAAATTCAATATGTTGGTTATAATCAAAACACCACCATAGCTTTTAAATTCCTCCCAAAAGGGCTGATATTTGGGTAAGTTGCCATAGCATAGCAGCACTGAAAGCCCTGGGAAGGCAGGCAGTCTCTCCCAGATGAGAGGATGGAGCCTGGGGATCAGAGATCACAGCAGACCTGATAAGACAAGCTGCAGAAGACTGCAGAGCCTAAATCCATATTACAGTTTAACAGAATCACAGAATATGCTGAGTTGGAAGGGACCTACAGGGATCATCAAAGTCCAACCCCTGGCCTTGCACAGGCACCCCAAGAGTCACACCTTGTGCCTGAGAGCATTGTCCAAATGCCTCTTGAACTCTGTCAGGCTTGGTGCTGTGACCACCTCTCTGGGGAGCCTGCTCCAGTGCCCAGCCATCCTCTCAGTGAAGAACTTTTTTCTAATATCCAACCTAAACCTCCCCTGACAGAATTACAGGCCTTTCCTTTGGGTCCTGTCACTGGACCCCACAGAGAAGAGATCAGTGTCTGCCCCTCCTTTTCTGCTCCTGAGGAAGTTGCAGACTGCAATGAGTTACCCTGTCATAAAAGGAAATTTGGTTTGACAAGCAGGACTTTACTCTCATGAAGCTGCGCTGGCTGTGACCCATGACTGCATTGTCTCTCAGGTGTTTTTCAATACCTTCCAGAATAATCTTCTCCACAACTTTACCAGGCACAGAAGTGATACTGACGGGCCTGTAGTTTCTCAAGTCCTCTTTCTTGCCCTTCTTGAAAATGGGGACATTTGCCAGCTTCCAGTCAGCTGGGAATCTTCAGATTCCCAAGACAACTCAAAAATCATCAAGCGAGACTTTACAATGACATCAGCTAGCTCTTTGAGGATTCTTGGATGAATCCCCTCAGGCCCCATAGATTTGTAGAGCTCCAACTGAAGCACAGATCTCACACAATTTCAGGGTTGGCTGGGAGTTGATCATTCTCAGAGTCATGGTCCTCCAGCTCAGGGCACTGAGACCCCTTTGGTCTGTCACCCATGTTGAAGATGGAGGTGAAGAATAAATTAAACATCTCTGCATTGTCCCTGTCCCGGTTTGTGAGGTGACCATCCTCATCCTGTAACAGGCCAATGTTATTTTTACATTACCTATAGCCATTAATATACTTGAAAAAACTTTTTTTATTGTCCCCCGTATTTCCAGCCAGCTTCAACTCCAGTTGACCTTTGGCCACGTGAATTTTCTCTCTTCAGTGGCAAGCAGCATCTCTGTATTCTTCCCATGTCACCTGACCTTGCTTCCACTGGGCATACACCTTCCTTTTTCACCTTCTTTCCGAGAGAAAATTCCTGTTCAACCAAGCCGGCCTTCTGCCTGACCTGCTTGACTTCTCAATTTGGGACTTGCCTGCTCCTGTGCCCTTAGGAGGTGATGTTTAAAAAGTACCAGCACTGACCAGCACCTGCAAAAACATTTTCACTCTGAAATAATGAATCCCATCAGGTGTCAGTAGACAAGGTGTTGAGTAGATCATCCCATGGTCAACAAACTTGAAATTTTTCTGCTGACACCAACCTTGGAGCCATGCATTGACCTAATGTATCTGCCTATTCCTATCAATATTATTCCTTGCTACCAGAAGAATCAATGAAACCACTACTGTGCTCCTGATTCCTCTACCAATCGTTCCAGGGCACTGAAATCTTTTTTGATTGCCCTCAGACCTCTCTTTTTTGTCTCTGTCAGTTTGAACAATCAATAGCAGAGNCAAGACTCCTGGGAGTCTGAGACTGTAGCATTGCTGAAAATAACCAGTCTATCTCTTACTCATTCACTCAAATACTGCATAGCCTGTTCACTTCTTCCTGTAGCTCTACCTGCAGCACAGCTTCTCAAACACAGCACACTTTCTGCAAAATAACTCTTTGTCATCCCAACCTCGCAAAGAAGCATCAGGCACTCCCGGCAACCTGTGCCTCTCCTTGCTGAGTATTCTTGAAATAATGTTTCGTAGCAGTTTTCCTAAGCAGCTATGGAAAGTACTGAGTTTTGTAAAGTAAGAATCATCTACTGCTGTTCGTATGACTTTTAAGTACATTGTGCTGGGCTCCTGCTTGGTCTAAGAACAAGAGTAATAAACCTACCAACAAACCTAACCAACAAAACCACAATTCTGAGAATCAAAATTCACATCTCCTCCTTAAAATTAAGCCCTGAGCCCACCCAAAGTAAGCATACCCTCATGATATTGGCTCAGGGTCTACAAAAAGCAACACAGCTGCATTAGGCCCTTATCAGAACTAGTTAGGTCATGCACAACACTGCACTGATTTAACTCTGCAGCTTTTCGATCCAGCTCTGTTATTATTTCAGGGATCTTTGCCCCAAGCTCCATTTCCCATTGCAAAAGCAAACAAATTCAAATTGATGCTGAAATGTGATTTTAAAATACATTTGGACTGTAACAAACTTGATTTACAGGCAGTTTTGAATAATGGAATTGCATCATTTCTTGTACTTTTTTTTTCTACTATACATAATGTTAGGCGTTTGGAGATGATTATCATCAGAGGTGAGATCCAAATTTCATTTAAGTCAATAATTTTTAAAAAATATAATAATATATAGAGACTAATAAATTTTCGCTTGAAACATTCTGTAAGTATAACATCATTTAATGTACTCATATATTAACTATTGATACCATCTATATGCTTGCATCCTGAAACTGCCTTGAGAACATGCTAATGAACTGTGAAAGACCATTAGGGGCAGTTCAGGCTAAGAATTCAGGAGAGAACTGTCTTCCATGAACTAGCTATGCCAGCAGCAGCTCTTGACAAAAAGCAGGGAACACCGAAAAACAAATTCTACTCCCGTGAACTCTTCATTCACTAGATCATCTCTCTCAACCTTGAAATTCACCCGCAAGTTGAGTCAGAAATTAAACCAAGGTTTGCATTAAAGAAAGGCCAAGATGTGCCTTTTATGCCTTCTACAACCCTGTGGTCTGGGGGACTTTTTTAATCGTGATTTTTGTTTGTTTGGGGGAGTAGATGTTGGAGTATCAGTCCAGATAAAGCATCTTTATGCCTTATATATTTCTTTGCTCTTTTGCCTGTTCCGGGTACCATTTTACTTCTCAAGACATCTTTGCTTATTAAGAGAAGAAATAGATCTTCCATCTACCACTTAACCAGAGACATTTCTGAGCCAGGCACTCTGTGTATGCTATATGGTAACAGAGGATGGCACCTCTTTATTCTGCAAATTTTGAATAAAAAATTACTCCTGACAAGTTTTTCTTAATCTCCTTCTTCTTTGTTATGTATAACCTAGCAAAAACTGCATTAATTTTACTAATATACTTATGCTCATTTACATATTTACTGAACCCAGCCATTAGGCCTCACTTTGTATTTCTTTTATATAACAAAACTTGTGTTTAGATAGAAATGGTCAAAACTGTGTACAAAATGCATCTGTTACATAAAGATGAGGAGCTGTTTATTTCCTCCTGCTGTTTACACAACCAACACACAAGCTGAAGGGGCCCATGAGACCACAGAGTCTGACTCTGCCAAACCAGCAACTAATCCCCAGACACAGGAATTTGTTTAATACACACAAGAGAGAGATAAGTGATCAAAACTGTTCATATAGTCAATGAAACTTCATTTAAACTTGCAGTACCTGCATGTATTTAAAGAAGTAGAGCTGAAGATCTAAAGTACTCATGTGATTTTTTGCTGACTCACAAATATAATAAAATCAAGCAAAATCAAATTGCTTGATTTTGGAAAGTCAGACCAGATACAGCATTTAAAATAACTTTACAGTAGTGCTCTCTGAAGTTCCCCTGTCTTAAAATTCACTTCAGTTGTTGTTTGTAACATTTCCCCAAAGGAATGATAACTTACTCCCGAGGTTTAGTGCTCACAAGAACCCGCAGGGGCTTTCTGCTGTTTAAACAGGCTTTCAGGAAGCAATCCACTTCACTGAAGGGTCGCAGAAAAACCAGGTCACCGTTAATGGCAAAGATTTTCTTCCCAACTTCCAAGCCTGCCATCTAGAAAATAAAAACAGTTGTGTATACGTTTGCTTTTTATAACCACTAACATTGTTTTCTTCCGCTGGCATGCAACCCCAACAGAAAAAATGACACTCCCATTTTCTTTACATTCTTTATGACTCCTTCACATACCATGCACAAGGGACTGATACCACAAAATGCTTCTAAAACTGGTTAAATTCATGTGAAGGGTAAACACTCATTCTGAAGAGAGCTAAATACAAGACCTAGTCTTAATCACGATTTTGTGACAGTATTACAATACCGGTTAATTTTTTAGTAATTAACACAACAGTTTTGATTGAGCCAGCCATTTTATGACAGTACTTAATTTTTCATCCACCATTCTCCAAAGGAACTAAAGCTTCTTTTCATAAAGAAAGACCCAATTAATATTTTAGTAAGTGAATATTTGTTAAGTTCCAAAACAAAAGAGTTTTTAAACTTCGGTCTAACCAGAAAGACACCATAACAGTTTAACTACAGGAGTACAAAGAGTGGCTGAGGGTATGGTCAAAGCCTTAGTGCCATCTGAGGTTATGGCAGAACCTGACTGCTGGAAACCACCCTATTTAGCTCTGCGGCTGTATTGTATTATTCATTTGCTGTGTCTATTTATAATTTAAATTTGTACTCCACCATGAGATTTAGAAAGCCTTGAAATCTAAGTCTTTCCTCTCATGAAGGAGCGTTGTACTTTATCTTTACATATAGAGAGACTCCCATGCTGCTCAGTAGAATATGGATTAACCCAAAGAGTATCTAAAGCAATACTACCAAACTGGAAGGCTGGAATTTATTCATTCAGATTCTCAAATTCCAGACTTTATCTAAAGCTTGATACATCCTTTACTATGAAATATATCAACTGCAACTCACAGATTAGCTCTATACCCATTTCATATTCTACCAATAATGTTTATTCCAATCATGATTAATCTCATCACTGGAATATTATAAAATGCATAAAAATAAAATGACAACTTTTATATCATCACTCAATATGACAATTTAGCTGAGCGGAAAATAAGTGTTAGATAATGGTCCAAAAATGTTTTAAACTAAACAAAACAAAACACAAACAAACAAACCCAAACAACAACAACACCACCACCTCAAAAAAAGAACAACAAAAAAAACCCACCAAAAAAACCCAAAGGAAAAATGGGAAAAATATTCGTAGGCCCAGCTTTCTTGGTGAGTGTTCACTGTCACCTTCTACTACTACAGACTTTCCTAAATGATGCACAAAACATACACCTGTGATCAAGTAGATAAAACAAGGGAGATAATTTATAATATTCGATACCTCAGCATTTGATCCTTTCTCCACCACTTTAATAATTGGCACCTTATTTTTATCTTCTAAACCAAAACCATAGGTTCCCTCATTAGACCTAATCTGTAAAATAAAATTTATAAAATATTGTTCAGAAAGGCATTAATAAAAACTGAAGTAAATCTTCATTAAATAACAATAAACTGTTGTAATATATTGTCACTATGACCAACTTTTTTACTCGTCGAAGCACATAATGATGGTGTTTCACTCACCAGTAATGACTTGGCTATGACATTTTCCACTACTTTCAGATCATGTTTCATGAGTCTGTGCTTCATATTTGATCCTTCCATTTCTTCATCCGCATAAAAACGGAACAGCAGTGGTTCATCTTTAAATTCACTTTTCTCTAGCACTGTATGACAGAAACCCACACACATTACTCTTTATTTCTTTTTTAATTTTTGAATATAGTGTCTTTCATGAACCATAAAATACTGAACATGCATATACATATTGAATGCTAGCAAACTATTTTTGTGTATGTGAATCTAGGGAAATATTTTTTAACATACACAAAAATTGTTATTTGGATCCATTACAGAGGGATAGGTATCACTAAACTCATTTTTCAACTACAACATCTGGATTCCACCAAGCTGAGAAAGGCATATTAGCCTAAAATTGCTTTAATGAAAATACCAAGCACAAGGTTTCTTCCTAAAAGGGATTTTAAAACATGATTTTGAAAAGTTCTGCTGGGCAGCTGCTGAAGATGCTCACCACCAAGTTCTGGCACTCACCAGATGGTGAAGCATGCCGGGTTCATAATTAGAAACAGGTTTGGTGGGGATGAGGAGCAAGCACAACACCCAATGGATGCAGTTTGTGTGTTCAAAAGTCAAAGGAAAAAGAATGAAACATACCGGAGAGAACGTTCTTATCCCTTGTCTAAACAAGCTGATAAAAAAAATTTCTTCCTCTTTTCACTTCAGTGAATGACCTACTACTTCAATCGTTTCAGTGAAATCTTCCCTCTGATGGTATTAAATGGGACCTTGTTCACCTTATTTATGGTGCTGCACATATCTCTGGTCTCCTCTCCCTTCTTTGTTCTTTGCTATCCTTATGATTTTCTCATTTTTCTCCCACCCACTTTCTCCCATTGTCACCACTTCACTTTTTTGAAGTCATGATCCTCCATACTTTATCAATTCCCCCCAAAATCTCACATTTCTTTCCTACATAATTTTTATTGTCTCATCAGTGCCAACATACATTACTTTCTTAAGACATTTCTTGCAAAGTGACTAATAAAACTGCCCCCACTAAATCCTTTAGCAGAAGAATTCCTCAGCACATGCTATAAAATTGGATGTAATTTTCAGTGTATACAATAGCTATTTTTTTCCTTCAAGATTGTAGCGTCAGTCTCTTTAGTGATATAATAGAAGAACTTTCCATCTGTTCTGTAATATCTTTATCAGCCCCTGCATTTCCTCCCAACTGTGCAGATAACATTAAACAGAAAGTAAGCATAGCTTGTACAGAATGTATTTACTTACCATGGTGCATAAACCCATTATCACAAAGAGCTACACCAAATATCATCGCTTCCTCCCTTGTCCGGCAATCCCCCTGTTAAAACACAGTGCCTTTTTTTAATATATTTTAATATACTAGCAAAATGGAAACTGTGAACAACGGTGTAATCTCACAGGAATGGCAATTGCTGTAGATTACATTTACCACCACCACCTTTATGTATACATTTCTAACAAATCAATATAAACCAGTATACACATGTTTATCATAGAATCAGAGAGTAGTTTGGGTTGGAAGGAACCTTTATATGCTATAACTCGTTATAATTACAAATAAATAGGAAAAGACTTTAGTAAGACTTTTTTAGTAAGACATTCTCCATAAAAATTGAACATAATAGAATCTAGAAGCACCAAAGTTTTAAACTTTTATTTTATGAAGCTAGTGCATGTTGACAGAGTGAACAGGATACCATGTTGTTTTTTCTCATTCATTTAAAATGAAACAGAATTGATGGCAGCAAATTGGTACTGACTTTTGCTCATCTAGTTAGGAGTTTAGAGTTTCTCATTTCATTTCATTTTAAGCCATGGACAGTGTTATATGCTGAATCACAAAGCTAAGTGTCATCAAAACATTTCAATTCAATTTCAAATAAGGAAGATAAGCACAACAGTGATGAAGAGCACAGCTGATGACAGCTGATTTCTGTTACTTTACTAGTTTAAGAGGATTACACTTACACACACTGTTCTAATAACCCCTACACAAAATGTTTGCATGTTGTTCTTGATGTATCACTGGCTTTCAAATTAGAATTTAAATGCAAAACATGCATAAATCCAAAGGTGTCTACTTGCCTGGGCAATCAACCAATCTATGAATTTGTTAGCCATAACCACAGATTTGTAGGTTCTCAAGTGATAGTCTTTATCCCTGTTCAAAATAACACAAAACAATTTTTAAAAATCAAACAAAAGCTCAGAAGAAAAATACTTGTAGTTTATAAACAAGTTAGTGCAAGCACGAATTGAGCACTTAATAATGGTTGAGATGTTTTCTCTGGAGGAAAAAAATAGCAAATTAAGCCTTTCTCGTAGACAGAAAGGAGGAGGCTGATCACATCTTATTTGGGTGATATTGTCACTGGAGTATAAAGGCAGGTGTGTTGTTACAGCTGGGACTTTTCAAATGAGGTAATAGTGTGTTAATAAAGGAGTGCACCAACATATAGAGTAAGCATACAAGCATATCCATCAGGACCTAGGAGACTCTAGAAGTCCATTTAAAAAGTTATACTGAACAGAGTTGGCAGCCATTTAGTGGTTCAGTTATGCTTTTTGTCTTGATAGCATTTCAATCTTATCTGATTACTCCCGAAAGACCAATCTTGAAAGGATGAGTTAGGTTCCTACATTCAAACACAGCATCTTCAGGTTATGTATTTCTTCCAAATGACTCCCTCAGGATTTCCTAATTGGACTCACCTAATTACTGGGGTGAAGAGACTGTGCAGGCGACAGTACAGTCGTACACCCTGTTAAAGAGAAAGAGGTGGTGAGTTAACCGCACATTCACATTACAGACAAGAGGCATGGACACAGTTTGGAAGACTGTATGTCGTCAATGGATTTCATTTGCATAGCAAAAAGGTCTCTTCAAATTTCTATGTATTTTCATGTGCCAAAACAATGTTTCCAGATAACAATATAGATGAATAAATTATGAGAACGAAAACATTTCCAATCTAACCTAAGCTTACTGAGACACATGCAAAAAGGATTAGCTTAAAGGTAGCATTAAAAAATTCTGAAGGTTTGAAATATTTTGAAAGAAAAGCACACAAAAAATAAAACAATGTTTCTATGCATTAAGGTTGCCCCAAACAGTGGTTGCTATTCTACACACAACTGAGTAATTAAAGTAAAAACCACTGCATTTCATTATATGCATCAATACTTTGCTTGCAAATTAAAATTATAACTAATCAATTTTTAAAATGCAAAAAAGATTCAAAGATTAGAAATGTTTTCTATTAAAAACAAATTATACATCTGGAGTAGTTTAAGAAACTATCACCAGAAAATTGTATTTAAGAAAAGCAAACACATTAGTATTACTTAGCAAACTATCAAAAAACAATTATCTTTATAATATGCAAGAAGAACAATGTATAATGATTAAAAGTTGTGTCAAATTAGATTCCATACAACTTTGCTCTGCCTGGGAGTTCAGTATTGTAGATTCCTCTAGATGCACCTTACATTAACAAGTAGAGCAAAAAAGTAAATTATACTGCAGTGTAATACCCAAATGCAGACATTTTCCACTGACTCAAAAACATGACAAATTTGAATATTAATGAGTTTAAAGGCAACTTTGATCAATTTTTTCATTATTCTCCATAGCATAGATGGGTAGTACTATTATATTTAAACATCTATGTGACTATAGATTTACTGCCTTGTTAGGGTGCTAATAAAGAACACTCAGATTTCAGAGAAACTTAAAAACAGTTTCCTACATATATCTTCATATCTATGAAAAGGGACTGAAAAATACAATAGACTGAACCTTAGCTCCAGGATCACCCAGAAACACAGGCAATGCATCCTGCATATAAAACCATTGAATAGCAACTGTAACTACGTAATAGTAAACTTTCATTTTGTATTTAAAATGTGTAACGACTAGCCAAAAGCTTACAAATGGAAAACCAAATTTGCTTCACATAAATATAGTGGCAACTGTGAGGGGATGTTGTTTATCCCAGCTTATCTTGCATTATTTTTCAAGCAGAATCTCAGTTTCTGATATGTTCTTCCTAATAATAGCAACTATTTTACTCTGTACCTTGGAGATCACATCCTGCATCTCATTTCTGGGATAGTATGTTCCATCATCATATCGGAATCTGTACAGCATGTGTTCAGGTTTGAACTGGTGCTTATCTGTAACTAAATTAAAAAGTATTGTTAGATGATTTTCTGAAGAAACCAAGGAGAGAGAAGAAGGTCAGCATCATTTCTTCCAATAACAGCCCTTTACACAGCAATAGGTAGATTTCAGACAGGGAGGGCAGGAAGCCCAATCAGATCATCTGCCCTATGCTCCTTTTTGCCTCTGGTGACAATACTTCTCACAACATTTAAGCAGTACAGAAGAAAACAAACAATTTCAAGTCATGGGGCAAAAAATAAGGAAGACAAACAGGCAGGGAACAGCATCAAAAATTAGGCACTCAAATCTTTTTAGTCTTCAGTGCTTTTGCAAAGCTTATCAAGCAAGTAGCCAAATAAGACTTATTTTGCAACTATTCATACTATTCTTCCACATTATTTTCTGTCCTCATTCTTGATGAGGCCAATCTCAGATGATTCTGTAAATATACAAACACTTCACAACACATTTGACCAGTCTTGCACCAGAAACAAAGGAGAGAGGAACATCTTCCTCTATATATAACCAGTTAAATGTCATAAGTGCAAGACACTGGAAATTATTATGAGGATGTTGGTAATCCATTTCCCCAAAGACATGGTAAAAAGGATTTTAATAAGTGGACTTCCAGAATTTCAAAAGATTCCAGCAACAAGCCTCACAACTTCAAACGTTTTGTCAAGAGTCATGTCGTAGGATAAAAAGGTTCTCCTGGAAACTACTTCTGCAAATCTTTCTGAAAAACAGCTGATCCATTTGATGGTTGAGTACAGGCTTAGGAATGATCACCATCCTAAGACAGCTACTTCATTAATTACAGCTTTGCTTGCAGTTGTAAGCTTTAATTTTGAAAGTCAATTTACATGTCATCAACTGATAAAGGAGGGTGCTGTAATGTCTTCATTTATCAGAGTAATACACCTGACAAAGTTAGGTAATTGTGTGCATGCCTTCCTATACCAAATGATTAAGCCATCATACATAACTCTCTTCCAAAAATTTAGTTAGGCATCATAAACTTTGTATAGTAAGGTGCCTTCTGTCTGTGTCATTTTTCATGCCCCTTCAAGCTCCTCAGTATTTCTACACATCATCTCATACACAGATATAAAAACTGAACTTCATATATCAAGTGGTTTCACCAGTGTCACGTGCAAGAGCAAAATAACTTCTCTACCTGCACTTGATATATCTACTAATAGTAAAACCCAGGACACTATTCCAATTGCATTGAACTGATGGTTCACGCTAAGATGATTACTCAAAATAATTCCTAAGCTCTTTTACGTATCACTGCTTCTAAATACATAAGATACAGACTACAAAATTTTCACATATAATGCTTAATGTAAGTATCTAAGTGAACTTTAATGAATTGTGACGATTTAACTAAGAAAAAAAGATGACTTGTAGCTCTGTAATTAAAAAATATTCCTACTGTTGAAGAAAAATTAATGTATTCCAATAGATTAAAATATACAAAAAGTTTTTTATAACCAGCAAGTTCTGAAAATAAAAAAAAACATCATCAAGACAGTTTTGTCCAAAGCCAAATTATTCCTCACTCTTACAGGGATGTGCTGGGAGGGAACCAGGATGAAAAAGCACCTTTCCTTTCTTGCATGCCTGTGACAAACAGAACAGGCTATGCCCTCTGAGAAACACGAGTACCATTCTGTCTCGGCAGTCCCAACTTACCACAGTGCACCAGAAACCAAGGTAGTAGCTCCACAGAGCTGGAACATGCTGGGTTTCAAACACTTAAGCTCACAAAAAGCTGCATTCCCACTAAAATAAGAAAGCCCAAGTTGTTTTGTGTGTCATTTCCAGCGCTGTACCCACATTTTTCCTGGGATAGGTATTTATATGGCATACGCTATGAAAAGGGAACTGATCATGGTTTAAACTGGTCTTTTCTTCTAAATTTTTTGCCAAGGTAATTTTAAATCAGATCATTACATCAGTCCAAGAAACTGCAGAGCCACTAAATACCTATTCATTTTAAAACTATCTGATATTCAGTTTATTTTTGTAACTACAAAACTCCTTAATCCATTGAGACAAAGCTTCCATCTCTAATCAGCTGCAGCAAGTGGACAAAGTATCTCACTCCCTTGATTGGTATCAATCATTTCAGATATCAGAGAATTCCACCAGGTAGATTTAAAATAGCAGCATACAAACAGATTTTTCCCCTTATACAAAAGTGGAGGGGAAAAAAAAGGAAAAACTGTAATTTTTCTACTTGCCAGAGTTCACACATCAGGAAGTAAAACAGTGTCCATCACAACATGGTTCTGTCATTGCTAGAATGAACTCCAGCACAGTGACAATAATGGCCAGCCTAGTGAATATGCAAACTCTCAACAAAGGCCTCTACAATATTTGCAATGTAAATAACAGCCAAACTTTCTTCCTCCCTTGCTCCCTCTGTGAAAACAGATGGTTCATTCAACTTTATTTTAGGAATGCTATTTTCAGTGAACCACAGCTGGATTCACTATTCAAAGTAGCATGTCTGGCTCACATTTCTATGCTCTAATATAATTACCCTTTTATCTCATGAAATTACACAATATTCATTTAGCTCTGCATTCAGAAAATCTATGGGTGTATTTAGGATATAAATTACAAGATCAGGAGAAGAATCTCTGGCAACAGAATCATTCCGTTGAAAACAATTCAGTGTGTGTAGTAAACATAATAGCATCTGACATTTGAATGATGGTGGAGGAAAATCATGTAGACTGACATTAAAGAAATAAAGACTACATGACTACTGATGAATAACCTTAATATTTTTCCTCCTACTCCGCATATCTTTAAAACACACACAGCTAAGTAGCACTATGTTTCTCCCACTTTCTTTCCAGTCAAGGACACTAAAATCATTGCAAATAACTTAAATTAAGTATTAAATGCATTGCTGGCTGGAGTACAGAAGTATTAAAATGTATATTATCAAAGATTCCATCTAAATTTACACCCTGGATCTATGATGGAACAGTAACTAACTTGACAGATTTGTTTTGAGTGCCTGTATCTATTATATGTGATTCTGTAAAATATGGCTTCAAAACCAGAAGTTTCTCCAGTTTACTTATATGGTCCTGTTAGACTATACCTTATAATAACGACAGAGATAAGGACATGCTCTGCTAAGAGAAAAATGTTGCCAATGCAAATTACCTGCAGAAATGAAAGCTTCTTATTGGCTTAAAAAATGAACCCTTTCAATGATACTTCTCTCCACAATGAGCTAAATACAAAGAGCTGACTGCAAATTCCAACATAAAAATATCAATTTTAGTAACTATACAATGTAGTGAAGAGAAGGCCTTACAATTTGAAAGATTAAACTGTTGGGTTACAGATTCATCAGCTCCACTTGTAACACCTAACAGATGAGCACACACATTTATCAAAACAGCCAGCTGTGATTCACTCTCATGTAAAATTCTCAGTTGAACACCTATCCCTAAAATGCCTGGCCTTAATAAAGGTTAAAATCCTTACAAGCAGTGTACCGTCCTGTGTTTCCCCAGAATTTCTTTTTGCTTACAAGAGAACAGCAATGTTTCTCTAGGTCCCTTTTTCCAATGTTGTGATCCCAACAGCATAGAGGAAATCTGATTAAATCAGTGGAGCCTTTCCCAGTAAATCTGCTATGGACATGGACAATGGCCCCATGAGGCCCCTGCAAGAATATAATGCAGATTCAACAAGCTGTCTTGTGTTAAAAAGACAATCTTTTTGTCAAAAAAAAAAAAAATTAAGTCCATTCTAGTTACAACAATTATCTTGAAAACAAGTAAGTTAAAACTAACTATATTTACCATGGTGAATAATGCCGTTCTCCAATAAAGCTTGGCCAAGATGAACACCTTCTTCAGATTTGTGTATCTCTCCAATTTCCAACAGCCAGGACACAAATTCACTGAAAAACAGATACAGAAAACAAACTTTACATCTCATACCACCAGATCTATTGCATTTCCCTCTCCATTACTACTGTTTCTTACTAGTCTCGCAAATGATTCTTTAGCCTAACGATCCTCAAAATGTTGTACCATCTTTAAAAAACTCACTCTTTACAGCTTTCCTATTATTTTGACATAACCACATGTGGTTTCCCATGAGATGTCTTTTCTGCTCAGAAGTTAACCTGGCACAAAGTAAAGATTTTCCGTATTTTCTGGAATATCCTCAACTAGCGTAGCTGCATTTGACCAGACAGACCAATATAAGGCATTCCTACTGCACCTGTCCAGGGCAGATATGGCAGAACATTATCACAGTATGACAGAACAGTAGGCTTGTCACTTCCAAGGTGTGCCAAATATTTGGACATCCCGAGCATACACACCAATTATATACTTCATGCAGGAA
>VZTG01004388.1:114361-219808 GCA_013397845.1 Melanocharis versteri | reverse complement strand
GTTCCGCGGCGCACCCGGCGGAAGGCGCGGGCGGGCGTGAGGCGCGGCGCGGGAGCGCGGGCCGGGCAGGCCGAGCCGCCGCCATGGGCAAGCGGCAGCACCAGAAGGACAAGATGTGAGCGTGGGGGGCGCGGGGGGGCCGGGCTGTGCGGGGCCGCGTCTGGGCTGTCCCTCAGTGACCCCCCTGTCTCGCAGGTACATCACGTGCGCCGAGTACACGCAGTTCTACGGCGGCAAGAAAGCAGGTAAGGGGGGACGGGCCCTTCCCTCAGATCCCCGGGGCTGCGGGTGCCGAGCTCCTGCTGCTCGGAAATGCCGCGTTTGTGGGCAGAGGAGCGTCCCGCCCTCCGCCGGCTCTGTGCCCACTGGTGGGGCAGAGCCCGAGCGTTAATTATCGCATTTAAACTCAGCGCTGGCGGTCTGTCGGAGCTGTGTTGTGATCTTTTTCCGGTTGTGTAATTTCAGTTCGGAAATTTTAGTTACAGTTTTGCAAGCTTCAGTGTATTTATCCTTGTCATCAGTAAATTGCCAGCGTTTATGTAGCAAAATGTAACTTTAAAATGTTTCTGTGTTACCTAGAATACCATGTATTTATTAAAATTCCGTTGTGTGCGTTTTCTTTATCTATAAACAGACCTTCCACGAACCAATTTTAGACGTTTATCATTTGATCACTGCAGGTAAGACAACAAATTTACATTATCATTATTAAATGACACGTCTATACACATCTATTTATCAGGCTGTTGACACTGAACTGAAGCCATGTTCTTCTGAGGCAGCTACTCATTGACTTGTGCCTGCTGTGGCAGTAGTGTGGCAAGAAAAAGTTGAATAAGAACTGAAACAGAGTCTGCATAACCCATGACCAGTGTCTGCAGAGGTTGGAGCTAATGGCTGAAAGAATGTACAAGTGATAAAATAATGCAGAACAATTACTGTGTACATCCCAGTCTGTCAAATCTGTGTAATCAGGGCTCAAATCTACTTGTCCCTGCTCAGAATGTGCTTGATCAGTCACTTATCTTGCTGAGATAGTGATTAAGGTAGATTGAAGAATATTTCTGCTGTGTTTTTCTGTTTAGAGTTTACTGCAGGAGTGAAGGAAGAGAGTTGGTAGAAACGGGTTAGAATTCCTTGTAAATTGGGTAGTTAAGGAAGTTGCCTTCCATGTCTTTGAGCTAACAGCTGCCAGGATTATGGAAGCATCCCTAACAGGGATCCTGAATGTGATTGCCAGTTACATCGTGATTTCCAGCTGATTTTGCTAACAAGAGTGTGTTCTCTTTTTTCTAGTTTGTCTCTGCAGCCATTTGAATACCCAGTTTGCACACCAGATGGGACAGTCTTTGACATCCTGTAAGTTCCTGTGTGTACTTAGCTTCATTTTCATGTTGTTGAGCTGGTTACAGCTGTGTGATCATCATTTGGTCTTAGCAAGTTGGCAAAAACAGTCATGGCCATCAGTAGAGGTTCCTGATGGTGCTTGTCACTAATTACTTTATCCCTTCTCTTCTCAGGAGCATTGTACCTTGGATAAAGAAATATGGGACCAATCCCATCACAGGAGAAGTAAGTAATCATGGGTGGATCCACACCATGTCTTTGCTTTCTTTATGCTCAGTTTTTTATTTAATGTGTTGGAGAAACAAAAATGCCTTTGTGAAAGCAAAAGAAGTTGAATGGGAGTGCAGTTTTGAAGATGTGTGGAAGAAAGGAGAGCATTATGTCTATTTATTTTTGGTAATGGATTGTAAATAGGGCAGAGGTGAGTGGTTCATTGAGATGAACTCCCTGGGTATCTTGCCTGCCTCCCAGCTGTGGCATAATGAACATCTGTATAGATGGAATTACAAACTGTTGTTAATGCTGGTGCTGCCCAGAAAGCCTGACTGGTCATTGATGGAGACTCTACTGCTCCCTCATAAAAGCAGAATTCTGGTCCCTACAGGGCAGGAGGCTGGCACCTCTCCATCTGGGATTAAACTTGCAGCAATGTTTCCTAACCCAAAGGATATTAGGCATCATGCAGATTAAGGAGATTAATAGATGATATTATGAATAGAGAGCTTACACTGCAAAATCTTCTGAGTTATCCTGACAGTATATTTCAGAAAGCTTCTGTGGTGATAGTTCACTGTGAGAGAAACCTTTGTGGGTTTCTCTTCCCTTTTTCTGCATAAATGATAATTACGAAGGCATTACTTTCTCTACCAGCATGAAGTTGTAAAACACTGAATAAACGTGAAGTACAGGAAATATTTCCCTGTTGTAATTATATTTTTTTCGGATATGTTAAAGTGCCTTGTTTATGAGGGCATAGAGGAAAACTTTAAGCAGAAACTGTCGCTTGAGCGACAGAGATTTGTCTTTTCCTTCAGTGTGTGCAGTTACTTTTCCAGGCACTGGGTGGCAGCCATTGCCCAGGATTGGGGAGGTTTGCCGATGGCTCTGGGCTGTGAGATTCCTGCTGAAACAGCTTCGATTAAAGATTTTCCCGTCAGACAGATACGAGGAAAAGCTAAATACGGATGCAACATTCCAAACTCTAAACATGAATAGCCTGTCTGAGATTTAATGTCTTCCTGCAGGTGTGTTTGTGCAATGGTGAGATGATTGAAGGTCTTTCTTCACACGTGGAGAAGCCAGTGTGTTGTTGGAAGGAATGAGATTACAGCTATTTCATTTGTTTTCGGCAGCCTCTCACCACCTTGCTGCTCTCTGCACTGGTTGGGAGTTTTGGGGTGTTACCAGATCAATTTTTTTCACTCAGAGCAGCTCTTTGCAGACTGTGAACCACAATGTGGTTTAAAACTGCTTCGGGTAAATGCTAAGCAAGAAGTGTAATGTGCCTGGTTGTGTTGTGTAATGGAGAGAGGGAGACTGTGCAGAACGTACTTGTGAACCATGAATATTTAAATGAAGTCAGGCCTTGAGACCTGTGAGTTTACCAGACTTGTGCCTCTGTAGTTGATCTGCAGTGCTCTTCCAGCTCTCCTCAATGTGCATCCCCACCTCTTCCTCTGTATCACTGTCTGGGGAGCCCTGTCTTCCCCCCTTTTGTTCTGTGGTGGACTGGTGCTGTACAGCTCTCTCCTCCACAGGATCAAGGTGTTCCAGATCAGTTGGAAGAAGAAGGAGACACTTGTTCTCCAGAATAGCATGCAGCCCTGCTGAACCCAGCCCTGTGGAGCTCTAAGCTGAAGAGTGGGGTTTAAAGAAGGATTGTAATTTAGGCTTTGTTTCCCAGAGGGGTAGCTCAGGTTTTTGGAAGGGGAGGGTGGCATTGGGCAGGAATGGGATAGGAGTGCTGGGATAAGGCAGGGTACATAGCAGAGGAAGTCAGTGAAGTCAGCTTGTGCATCTCCGGACTGTTCTGTCCTCTGTTGAATCTGTCACTGTGCGTGCACCCTCTGTTCCCTGTGCACTTTGTTCATGGAAACCAGAGAGTATCTTTTGTAATGAATTGGTGGCTTAGAGAAGCTCAGGACTCTGGGTTTATTTAGAAAGGAATTGAGCCAGATTACCTGCAATGCCATGTTGTGTACAGTAACTTATGAAGTTACTTTGCACAGGTTGGTGATGAGGCTCTGGAGAATTTTTCCATTTATTTGTCTTGAAGTAAAAAATAGTAATGAAACCCTTTGTGGCTTGTGCTTCTCTAGTTGTGGTTTGCTACAGGACAGATGCTGTAGAGAAGTCAATAGACTACTTGGAAATGGGGTGTTAATGGTGCACTCTTGGCACTCACTAGTTCTGTCTAGCTGTCTTATTTCTGAAGTGGAGCCCTCAGTGGAGAACTGGAGAGCCCTGCAGTCATTAATGTATTTATCTGTGCTGTGCTTCAGGGGATAGGACTGTGGTAGTCTTTTATTAGTTGGATGTTTGTGAACTGGTCTGCAAGGGACTTCTCTGATTCTTCTGAATCCTGAACTATTGGACTAGCCTTTGTTTTTAAAGAAATGCTGCAATGCAGATCACCGTTGACCTATGTCTAGAATTTACCATGAGCTATTCTAGAAAGTAACTTTAGATTTATTCCCCCATCCCCACCCCTTTTTAAGAATGTATTGGGGTAAAAAATGCTTGTTTGACTGCTACACCAACAATTTTGGAAGAAGCAGTGCATTTCTTGCAGCTGAACTACAGTCTGTCAGTTGGCATTGGCTCAGTTACTTTTTTTTGTCAGCTTTGTCAGGACACTGCCCTGGCTTATCCTTACACTAAAATTGCATAAAATAAGGAGGAAAGTGATAGTTAGCTCGTTCCTTTTTACTGACAACAGCACTTGGGCTTCTTGGGCTTGCAGAGAGTTGCAGGCTTGCCAGGATGTTTCATGTAGTGGCGTTCTGACAGCCTGACCAGCGTGCCCACTCGAGGCAGCCAGCTGGGCTCAGGATACCTGTTTCAAGGAGTGAGATTGGCCAGAGCATGTCTGGTTGGTTGGAATCTCAAATATGAGCAGATGACAGATCAGCGTGCCTTTTGACAGGAATTTCAAGGAAATTGCTTTTCTTTGTTGCGTGGATATGTTCTATGTGGGCTGAGCTATTTTTCCTCCTGTGCATTGTAATGTGTCTGATGTCAATACCTATTTTTTCCACTCTGGTTCAGGGACATTCTGACTGTGTGTGGGCAGGCCAGATTGTTGTGGCTGTACTTTCAGCCCCTATCAAGGCTCTAACCTTGGGCAAATCTCTCTGTTCCCTTGTCTCAGAAGTAGCAACTGTCTTTGTCCCTTGTTCCCCCTTTTCTGTGGGAATTTAATTCTTTTGGACACTAGAAAGCCAGTTAATTTGGTTCAGTCCAGTTAATTTAGCCTGACCTAAGAGTCAGGTTAGATGACCTGAAGGTGCTGTGTGGTGGATTTATGAGACTGAGAGCCACATTTCTGGTCTGAATGAGGCAGAACAGAATTTGTGTTGTGCCCCATCTTGTGCAAGGTTAGGATCCAGACCTGCAGGCCAGAGAGGGCGTTTTCTTAAGCGTCACAAGGTTTTAGCTTCTCCCTAGGTTAAGGAGGAATGTTTTTATAAATTCTGAGGGTTTTTTACTGGTTAGAAAAGCCTTTTGCTTGGGCTGCCTCTGAAGATAACCATAAAGAGGAGCCTGGTGCATATGAAGAAGTAATAGAAGGCAGAGCCACTGACATGGAAAATGGGAACCAGCTTTGGAGTCAGAAGGCTAAAAATCCCTGACTTTTCCCAGTGAGACATCTCCCTTTTAGAAAGAGAGAGCTGGACACTAAGCTTTGCTCTGTGTACAATATAAATATTTGCTATTTTTCTCCCACACTCTTTAATCCTGTATTTACCAAATAAAGCTGACTTGGGGTGAAATTATGACTAACATGATCAAATAATTGTGGCAGTACAGGTGCCTGGCTCCTGCAGTAAGCCTGTCTGATCCAGGCTTTGGAAGCACCAGAGAGCTTGTACCTGCAATGCCCTGCAGCAATGACAGCCTGCAGTGGACACCTCCACCCTCCAGCACTGCTCACTAGGAATGTAAACAGTGCCCTTTTTTTCAGTCGTTTGTTTGAAGTAAGGTTGGTAAGATGATGCTTGCTGTAATAATTACAGGCACTTTGAAAACCTGTAACTTCTTACTCGCAGAAGAAAAAATTGCAACTAAATCTGTTATTTCAAAACTTGGAAAATCATTCTTAAATACAATCCTTAAATATATTTATCGTCCAAACGCTGGTGGCTATTGTTACTTCATTTTATTGTTGAAATCATGATTTCTTTTCAATTTGGTCAAGTGGATTTCAGTGAGTCTCACAGATCCCATAGAAATCAGTTGCTGGTTTTGCAGTGAAGCTTGCTGACCTGGTTGAATGAAGAGGATATGAAGAAGATTACTTCTTTTACTGTTAATTTGTTAATCCCACTTAAAAAAGGAACAAACAACATTACAATGCTTTTTTTATGCCCTAAAAAAGTCTTTGGCTATCTAAATAAGGGAAATCCTGTCTGAAAAGGATGCAGAAATTGGAGCAAAGGTGAAACTTCCTTAAACATAAAAGTGTTTTTACCATGTTTGTGTTTTGAAAGCCCAGAGATAGAAATAGCAAACATTGATAATAATTTCTTCACCCGGGGAGTGAACATTATGAGAAACAGGGCTTCGGTATTTTTTTCTACTTTTGCAATATTCTGAATAAAGAAACTGCAGTGTGTGAGCAATGTGGGAAATACCAAGTACCGTAGGAACAGGTGTTAAAGTATAGTTTAATTCCAGCCAGGGCTTTATGGTTCAGTACAAATTACTTTCCACCTTTGTGACATAATCAGTACAGGATCCCTGTGTTTCAGGAATGGATTCCTGAAAATGGGTTGGATGAGCTTCATGTATTTCTGAGTCAGAGGTGTCAAGATCACAGTCACAGACAAACCTCATCGAACCTTGAGTCAAGTGGAACAAATCTTGGGCCTGAACTGGGAAGAGGACAAGTTCAAGTTTCATGTGACCCTTGCTGGCTAAATCAACATTGACAATGGCTTTTAACTCAGTTCATATGGTCTGTGAGGTAATTTACTGCAGATTGCTGCTTTAATTGTTTTGTTCCAGGTGTGTTTCTAGATAATGAGCAGCAAATAATGGATGTCATCAGACAAAACCCTGTGGTTTGAAGGTGACCCCTTTGAGGCCAGTGTAGCAGTGTACATTGTCAGGAAAATGCAATAGCTGTAGATAACGTTCAGTGGGATGCCTTTTCAGAGTGTTTGTTGAGTCCTTTCTGTAACCTGGTGCTAATGTTACCTCAGGATTCTGATGATCATCTAAAAATGGCACATTGCAGCAGGAGTCAGATTTTCCTTGTGATTTTTCATCTTTTTGTCTTGAAAAGTTTTTTTCACTTGCTCTTTCCAAAGAGATTGTGCTTACTTCGAGCATTTTCGTGTTTTGTCCAGATACAAAATACCAGCAGAAAAATGCTGTGCAGACCTCCACAGGCAGGCTATGTCCACATTAGTTTTCCATATCTAGAGTGCTGGGACTGTCTAATTAAGAGCTAAATAGTTTGACCAGTTGAGATAATTTTCATTATGTAGAATTCAGGAGTGAGTCATATCCCTCTCACATTGTTTTTTTCCTCAACATCAGAGCACAGCACCTGAAATCCAAGTAGTCTGCTGTGTTTTCTCCTTGGGGCTTTGGAAATGAGTGATCATTTAGGTGGATCAGTAACTTCAGGTCTCATTTGGATGTAATATGAGTGATGTATAAATGAGAATTTTAATTTTTCTCTAGAGAACTTCTTTCACGTACATGTCAGAAGAAGTCGGCACATCTTCAGCTTTGAAATTCAAAGTATATTTCTTAATTTGTCTGATGCAACTCAGTCAGGTCTTCAGATATTGCATAAGTTTAAATATCAATTGCCCCTTTTTTTCCCCTATTGTTAAACTTACCATATTTTTCCTATGTATTTGAAGTGAGGTTTTTTCCTTGTTTATTTGTAAGAAAAGTTTCAGTGTGGGGTGGGAATACGGTTTTGTTCTGGGTGGGTAATAGCTTATTACAGAGCAGAGAACAAAGCTTACAGAAATAAAGCCAAGGGAAGCTTTGTTGTTGAAAAATGATTCAGACAAATCCAGCTTGGTTTTCCTGTGTTGCAGAAAGAGGAGTGAAATGATCAGGAACAGAGAACTGGAAGACTGAGGTCTTCGGCTCTCTGTCTGCTTTGCAAACTGCGTGCTCTGTCTCGAACCAGTGTTTGCTTTCTGCCTGCTATGGCTGTTGAGAGCTTCTGCTGATGGTTTTTCATCTGATACATATCTTCTGTAAATTTTGGGTTTGACCAGCTTAGTCTCGTTTGTATTTGTGCCAAAATTGCGCTTCTCTCTGTTAGTGTTTACAGCTGTGTATTTGGCACGGAGGAATTTAATGCTTTCTTGACATTTAGTTGTTGAGACTTGTATTTTCCTCTCAGATGTTCTTCATGCCTTTAAGTTCTCCATACCCTACATGGTCACGTTCTCCTCCACATCTGTTAAATTTTAATATATCTTCTTTGAACAGAGTTAATCTTAATCATACACAGTAAATGCTGTGTGAATGCCTGGTACAGTGGTGGGAATATTTTCTAATATCTTCCTGAAATACTTTGATAATATTTGATATATTACATGTGATAGTGTAAAACCAAAAACCATTTCAGTGTATGTGTTGAGACAGGAAGGATGCTTTGAGAAAATGAGAATTTATTGCATTTTCTTTTGATAGGCTGGGTCATTTCAGAAGCAGGTACTTATTTATACGTTAGAGTTAGCCAGGATGAGCAGTTCTTCCTTTTCTCTTTTTTTTGTTGTTTCCAGTTGAATGTTGCTGCCTGTATTTCTGTGGGCAGTAGCAGCCTTTCAGACAGGGGTGGTTAAGCATCTCTCTCCAGGTGCATTTTTGTCTGGGGCAGCAGACACAGGCTGCTGCTCAAATGCCCAGAACCCACTTTGAACGAGATGAACTCTTCAATATGCAGCAACTGAGCCATGTCGTCTTACCTCATTGGCCTCAGAAATTATTAGCTTTTAGTCAACAGTCGAAATGAGTTAATATTTGACTAGTGACCATAAATTTTCAAGGCCCCTGGATAGAAGCATATGAGGACATGATTCTTGCCCCGAGGAATGACCAGGAAGTCATGTGTCATAACAAAATGGTCATAAAACACAGGGGCCATCAAGGGGATGAAAATCCCACTGAGTCATATCCTGACAGATAACTCCTTTTTTGTTGGGTTTTCTGAAAAATTCCCTCTCTCCTTTGTTGCTGACAAACATGGATAGCTGGTTCTTTCTTCTCCAGAGTTGTTTGTGTGTTTTACAGCAGTGTCCCCAGCACTACTAAGAGTTAGCCTTTATCTGTCCTAAAAAGGGGATTTATTTTTCAATTCCCTGTATCTTTGGGAAACAGCGAGGGCAAAGAAGATGAGATTTGCCTCTACTTACTGTTCAAGTGCTTTACCAAAAAAAGACATTTTAAACCCTCCAGTGTCATGAGTCGCTGGCCAAGCTACTGTTCCTCCTTCACACCTTGCTGGCTGTGGTGGTGGTGGGCAGTGTTTGATGCAGTGACCCACCTCTGGACACAGGCAGATAAACGTGTCTACCATTATTTCTAATGCATTATGTCCCTTACAGCAAAAAAGTATTTACATCTAGGTTTTACAGACTGAACAGATGGTCTCTTCTTTTCCTTTTCTGTGTTTTGGTGTAAGTGTGCACATTGGATGGGATTTTGTGACTGTGACACTTGAAAAACTAGCAGCTGTGAAGCGCTCTAGCCTTAAATGAGATGCAGCATGAGGTTTCCTACAGATCTTTACTTGCCTGTTTTTCACTAAAATTGGAGACTAGCTTCTGCAAAGCTTTCTTTTCCTTGAACTGTGCTGTATTTGGCTGTGGGTCTCTGGATTGGTAGACTTTTGACTGCATTAAGACTGCAGGTTTGATATTGCAATGCAGCTACACATCTTTTTCTCATGGTAATTTCTGTTAATGTGCTCTTTGATAGAGCAGCATTATTGCTGGTATCTGTGAGCCATGTGTGTTATCAAGCGTATCTTTATGGTTCTCTGGACAAGGCTTTGGTGACCATATGGTGTCAGTTTAATTAACTTTTAAATATGTACATACAGTGGTCTAGAAGTGTGTAATGAAGGATCTTCTGTGTCCATTTCCATTCTAGCTCAGTAGTACATGAAAACTGCACTTAAACAGCAGCTTCATCCAAGAATGTGAATTGAGGGTATCTTTTTAGCATTAGGTAGGCAGCTGTGATAAATATTGAGCATTTTTGTTGTTGAATTGAACACAGAAATGATACCTTGAATTGTGAGATTGTTCTGGCCTCTTGGCTGCTGAGCCCAAATTTTTCATGGAGTGTTAAACTACATATAGATGGCTTATCTTGTTAAAACAGTGCTGCTGTTTCCAATTGCAAACCCTAATGTGTAGACTTGAGGATTTCCAATGCCCTTTATCATCATTAAATCCATTTACAAGATTTGAAATAAGTAACATTATACATGGAGTTATTCCAGTACTATTCATTGAATTCATGTCCCCATTTTTGGGGAAGATTTTATAGCAAGTAAAATTGTAAGAGGGCTTCTTTAAATGGGAAGTTGTATGCAAGGTTATATGTAACTGGTCTCATCTTTAAAGGAAGCAGTGAATGTAATACAAAATTCATTTGCTGTTGCTAAGCTAAGTTTGGTACTTGGTAGGCAACACTGTGTTTCAAAATTAGTATTTGTTCTGGCTTTCTCTTCTGCTTCAGGTAACTCTGTGTTTCTTGTTTTGGTGGGATGAAAAACCATCAAATGGCCATGCCAGCTCTGAATGATTTTTGACCTCACATTATCAACCAGTTCAGATGTGACATGGTAATTTTTTCCCCATGTAGTGCGTTGGCCCTGGGTGGACCCCAGGCACTGCCAAAGCCCCTCTCTCACTGCCCTCTGCAACTGGACAGGGGAGAAAAAATGTCACTGGGGGTTCATGGGTTGAGATAAGGGCCAGGAGAGATTTTCTTCATAGATTTGTTATCCCAGAGGCCTTACCACCATTTCTGATTGTCCCAGCCTTGGCCAGCAGCATGTCCATCCTGGAGCCAGCTGGACACAGCAGAAGCTTCCAGCAGCTGCTCAAAGAAGCCACCCCTCTAGGCCCCCACTACCAAAACCTGGCCACACAACCCCAATACTAGCTTCCCTGGATTTTTGTGTGTTCCTGCAGAGGCCATTCAGTGTGTCTGATCAGGGGGTTCAGTCCCCAGGTGCTGAACATTTGAACACTTACTCGGTTACTGTCGGTAGGGTGGGAAGGTCTGTCTTTGCTAAACGCAGCTCTTGCCGCACGTCACCAACTCTGCCCGTGTGTGGGTAGAGAATCAGTGGAGCCCTTTTTGATTGCTTTTCAGGCTGGTGCTTATCCAACAGGGTCAGAGCCTCATTAACAAGAAGAACGTGCAGCCACAGACCAAAGAGATTCAGCGAGTGTAACTAATTGATGCGTGGGGATTGTAGGTCATATCTGCATGAGACAGCCAGCGATGACAGAGGATGATTTAATTCGAAACAATCGGCGTGTTCCATCCGCGAGCTGCCACAGTGCCCCACTAACCTCCGTGGCGTCACCACCTCTGCCTGGGTATCAATAAAGGATGCTGCCCTTTGGGATCCCGCGGGAGCCACCCCTGTCAGCTGACAGATGAGATGAGAGCGCGCGGGGCGGTGGGGCTGCTCGCTGCCGCAGGAAAGTAGGTCATGGCCAAAAGTAGCCTTGGCTGCCTTTGTGGAAGTGTGCCTGCGAGAGAGGAGTCAGCTGAGAAAAGAGCTCGCACGCTTTTGCGTTTGTTTTTTTTTTAGCCCTTCCTTGCTGTGGAGCAGCTGGCACTACGTGCTATGAAATGCGTCTGCTTTCCAGTATTTCTGCATAAAATATTTTTAGAAGGGAATATGTGGCTCTTCTTTCTGCTTAAGGGAAGTGGCAGATGCTTGTGGCCTTTTGATTTTCATTAGGAATTTAGAATTTAATTAGATCGAGTGTTTTTAATAAACACTTTTTTTCCTCTTGCTTTCTTAACTGGAGCATGGCTGAAACTGGATGGTGGGTGTATGTCAGGGAAACTCAGATTGAAAATAGTTTTGGACTTGAGCTATGTATGCAATATTTGTTCTCTCTTAAGCATTATTAATAATAAAAAATACATGAAAACGAGTACTTTAGCTCATTTTAGGATTCATTCACTCCTGCTGTCTCTTCCCATGAAGATCAGCGCCCGTTTGTGGCATAACGGTCATTTCCATGGCAACAAACTGTGTGATGGTGCTTGGAAAGCTTTGACTTTTGATGGAGAATAAATAAAAGGAGATTCACCCACATGCAAGATAATCCTGTTTTCATGTGAAATGAAGAACTTGAGAGGAAAAAAATTATATTACACAGGTTGCCTATATCATGTCCTTTTACACTTTCCTGGGTAATGTGTAGGACTGTAAAACTGGACCTCCTGAAAGTCCTGGTGTGTGGATTCCCTCCTCTGTGGCTGCTCTGCGTGCAGTTGCCAGATCTTGTAGCCCAGTCTTGGGCACTGAACAATCCTTTGTAGCACATCATCACATGGTTTTGCTGTTCTGAGGCTCCAAAGATTTCCTTTGATGAAACACAAAATCCCCTCTTGCCTTGCCACGGAAGCCGAAGCACAGAGCTGCTCCAAAGGGCATGAGTTGATATGCCAAGGTCACTTCTTCAGGAGAGGCCTGATAGAAGGCCAGCCTGTGGCATTAAAAGTTTGTAATATTCATACAGCACTTCACTACAGAGTTCTCACTCCAGGCAGTATTTCAACTCCTGGATGACAATCACTGTTTTTTTATTTACTGTTGACATAAGACTGTGTAAGTGCTGGTCTCTGTGGGGAGCAGATCCATCACGAGCAGCTGATGCACCATGAGTAACTGAGGCTGAAAAATAACCTTTTTCCATATTATGGAAAGATATGACCTGAAATACCATACTATTTCCCTGGGTGCAGAGTGAGAGTCCGAGGGCTTGGCAGCACTTCTAACAATACATCATATGCTGACAGATGAAACAGTGCACTGCAGCTTTTGCTACCTTTAAAGTCTGCACAGCAGTTTAGTCCGTCTTTTCTACTAAATTTCTGTCAAGGTATAAATCTGAATCTTCAGTCATGCTAAACTGTTTCTTAGGGAACTGTTTCCATTTTTCTTTAAAGATGCTCATATGTTTTGGGCGTAGCTCAGGTGTTTGCCAGGAGGATAATTTAAGGACCTTTCTTGAAATGATCCATGTTTCCAGTGCTTGTATTTCTAAAGAAGCTTTTTCTGGAACATAATTTTTGGGCTGTTGCACAACATGTGCACAGATGGATGCTGCTTTGTGTTATTAGTTGTTTAGGTTGAACAGATCTGTCCAGGATCAGATGTTCATTTTGGCAACTCTGCAGTTCCCCTACTACTGCTTTGATAAATTTTTTCATATAAGAAGATAAATAAATAAGTAAAGTTCTGCATTCCCTTAGTCATTTCAGAAGCTGCTCTTGCCTTTGCTGTCCTTTGTACCCCAGCAGTGGGCAGATATTGGAGTGTTTTGGGTGCTTTTTTTGAGAATCCACTTAAGGAAAGGGAGCAGTACTCGTCTTCCATCACATAACTAAATATAACCGAACCTGGCCTCTTTTTTCCCTTACCTCTTATTCCTACTAGCTCTCATTGCTCTTCCTGCTGATAAATTAGAGAGATGGTTACCTTTCTGGCAGCAAATGAGCCTGCCAATTGGTTGAGAGCATTTTGAGAAGTGCCTTCCTATAAACGAATGAGTCCAGCTGTCATAACATGTTCTCTGTAAACCAAGAATACGAATTTTGATTAGGCACAGAAAGCCCACTAACTTAATTTCACACTTTTCTTTATTGCTCTTTGCCATAATGATTGAAGTAGCAGTGTCAGCACCGGGGCTGGCAGATCTCCACTCGTAGCTGTTTATAAAGAGCTGTCTGGGTTATAAAAACCTCCCTGATCTCTTCAGGTGCGTGTTTTGAGAAGAGAACCTATTGTTTCTTTTAAAAGGCCTGTGCTGTGTGTGCTTTTAAGGATCCATTTGGCAGTGAAACTGTCTCTGACAGCTGATACAATCAAAGGCTTTGTTTTTTAGAAGTCTCAGATCCTGACTCGGCCTTGCAGCTTGTTGGGCTGGACTTTCGTGTCCAGCTGGGTGCCACGGTTGAGCACTACCTGAGCATCCTGGTGGGCTGTGCTGGTGGGGTCACCCAGGTTAGGGTATGCCCTGTCTTGCCAGTGGGGTACCCAAATCCCATACTGACCCCGTGGAATGACTGGCATACATGGGCCTGGCATGTTACTGAAGGCTCACTGTTATTTTGGGTGTGTTTGCAGCTTCCATGTCTTAGGGAAGGCTGCAGGACAGGAGCAGCCTGATTGTCCAGAAATGTTTGCCAACCCGACAGCTCTTCTCTTCCCATGTCAGAAAACCCTTCCAGAGAGAGGGCAGCAGAAGAATGCCATGAACATCCTTCTGATGAAGTGTGGGAGAGCAGGAGTAGCTTAGTTTGCAGTGTCCTCTCTAGAGCTGAAGAACATTATCCCAACCTCGGCTGTCATCTCAGTTCCCTGTTCAGTGGAATTGTTACCTGGGGGTTAGGTGGCTGAAAATCCCTCCTGGGACTCCCTTCGTGACCCCAGGTGCCTCTCCAGAGAACTTGTGCCTCCGTTTCTCTTTATTATTGCTGGTTGTCATGTGAGCTCTGCTGCACATTTCCTGAGTAAAAGGAAAATTACAGTTATTTCAGAAAAGGCATCGAGCTTGACTGCCAAAATGGTTTGCTGGCTTTATGACTTTCATCAGAGGTCCCTGCTGCATTGCCCTTTCTGATCAGCAGCAATGATCTTTGCCTCTTAGCTTTTCATGCAAACTCCCCTTTCAGTCTGTGCTGAGTTGTGCAACTCCTCGCGCTGATTCCCCGTGGTTGGCACTGCTGTGTCAAATACAGCCCTGTAAACAAACGTATCTCAGTTCTCAAGCTCCCTGAGCCTTGTTTTTGTGGGCTGTCTGTGACTTGAATTCCCAGGGTTCTGATGATTCAGACAACTTGCAATATATTATTAATAAATTATGTACTTTTAAAGTCCTAACAGTGATGTTACAGTTTCCTTTTATTTCCATCAGTTGTGATTAATCTTTTTAATGCTTTATTTTCTTTAGAAACTAGATGCCAAATCACTTATAAAGCTGAATTTTGCTAAAAACAGTGAAGGTAAGTGCAGTCATTTTCTGTAGTGGTGTTTTGTTGCAGTTTTTTTATTAATGAGTGCTTTAATAAATTCTGGTTTGTCTTACTCATGGTGAACTTGAATAGTGTGTGTTCTCTATCATGGTTTTTATTTTTTGAGTAGAATAATTGCTTCTTGTGAGTGATATGTTTACCTTCAAAGATCCATTTCTGTTTTTCTTTACACTGGGGAGCTGTAAATTATTCAGCAATTTCACTTTTCTATAGCTGCTACTGCACTAAGGTACTGTTTACTTTAAGGAAAGAATCCGAAAAAGTGAAATTTCTGTAATGTTATCTTATTTCTAACTTGCCTGTGGCAATATTTGCTGTTCACTTGGTTTTGAACAGCTTTTTGTTTATAAAAGGGATTAGACTTAAATGAACACGTGGGATTTTATGAATAGAAGCACACAAGACAGCCGCCTCGAGTTTTATTTCTGCAAGATATAAAATCACCCTCCTAAGAGAGCATGGTAGGAACAAAAGAGGAGAGTGGAGATGAATTCATCTTCTACAAAGCAGATAATGATTTCTTTGAAATGAGAATGGCAAAGATTAGGTGGGAATAAAATTCTGGAGTGTCTGTCTCCTTATCTTACCAAAGTCTATGGATTACAAGCTCTTTTCTGTAGCTGATGGATTTCTTCTGTGCCTTGTGTTCCACCTGTCTCAAGACCAGGGTGTTAAAAATTGATCAAGTCAGTGTGGCCAAGGCTTTTGGAAGATACCATGACATTGTGCTTTCCCTAAAGAAGTCCAGTTCATAATGCTGGGCTGGAATGACAACAGCCATAGGGTCTTAGAAGCCTTTTCCTTATAAAGGTACGTTCTGTGTTATAACCAATCAAGGGAAAATGCAACAAAAGACCAAAACTAAAAGTTGCATTTCTGTCTATCAGCGACCTTTCCTCTAAATCGCAACATGTGGAATGGTTGCTCAATATATCGGATCTTCTCTGTTCACACAGAAATATGGTCTTTGGGCATGGCAGTTTCTCACATTTAGTGATCACTTATGAGTTGAGTACCTTCTATCCAGACCAACATGTGTGTGCCCTCAGCAGTTTTGCTTTTCCTAGGACTGAGAATATGGTGACTTGCTCTTTTTTATGAAGCTGGAACGAGGCCTCACATTTTACCAGTGTGGTTCTGTATCCATCAGTTGGGCCATACCCTGATGCCACTTGCAAAAATCCTTTTCTAAACTTCCTGAGTTTCAGTCCCTTGTGGCGATGTCTTTCCTTCAGGCCTGGTGGCATTAACAAAAGTGTCCCCAGCTCTGACGGGTGCAGGGGGCAGAGCTGCCTCTGGTGGCACAGTGAGCGGTCAGTCTCTGGAGGTGTTTGCCTCCCCTGTCCCCGCAGGTGCTGTCAGCAGCCTGTTCTGGCCTCCCTGCTGGTTTTGATTTTCAAATGGTAATTACGAATAAAATAACCAAATAGGCCTCACTTTTTTCAAAAATCTCACCCAAACCCCCAGGTCTGGCAAACTGATCAAGTATTAATAACCTTCTTCTAATTGCTTTCTGCTGAGATTATCCAGACATTTTTCTTTTTCCTCCTACATTGCCTCCCATCGGTTTGCTTGCTGTTGACTTGTTTAATATTTATGCTGACCCTCCTGGGAAAATTCACAGCTTGATTAGAGGAGAAGCTGGGTTCCTTATTGAGTAACGTGTTCAGATTTAATGGCATTCGGCTTGCCACATTTGATTACAAAATGCTCCCCTCTGCTTAAAGTTCAACAGCTGTTGTGAACTTTTCTGTAGCATATGAGCTAAACTTTGATTCCTGGGAACAAGAGTGATACAGGGCATTGGGCACGTTACAAGGTAGAGGCTCCTGTTATCAATAGATCTTTGATTACAATAGTAACGATTATATTGTGGTATTTCATAAATATCAAGCAAGTAGGACAATGTTCTGTGTTGTGGAATTGAAGGCAATAGATTTCAAAACTGCATTTTCCTTGCTTGTTTTATAGTTCTCTTAACTGTTACTTTTTCTAGCACTTTTTCTGTCACTGGAGAATCAAAATGTTGTTAAAATGCCATTAAATACACACTGAAGTTACACTTTATATTAAAAATTAATGTAAATATCATCCACAGGGGTAAGAGAAATTAGCTGTTTCAAAACAATTATAAGTCTTCATGTGAAATTTAAACTTTTTTCCCTCTATCAGGCAAGTACCACTGTCCAGTACTGTTTACTGTATTTACCAATAACTCCCATATTGTGGCCATCAAGACTACTGGAAATGTGTTTGCCTATGAGGTATGTTCTCTGTTGTATTTCATTATTAATATTTTATACTTGATGCCTTTCAGTCAAGATCACAAAGTGTTTTAGAAAGACAGGTAAATTTTATTCTTGGTTTACAGCCAGGGAAATTAAAGGACGAGAGATGAACTGACTTCACAATCTGTTGTCCAACTTCAGCCTTCAAAATAGGAACAACTTTAGAATATTAATTAAATAATATTTCTAAAACCTTTTCTTAAGTTAATCTGCATGTACTGAATCTTATATTTCAAAATGAGTAGCTTTTATATGCTCCTCAATTGAATTAATAGACAAATTTTCTGTTGTCTTCTTTCTGAAACAGTGTCATCACAAAAACACAAATTGCCTCATTTCTATTCATATCAGTGAATAAAAAAGAGCATTTTAGCTGAAGCTGGGGGAATAGGAGAAAGAATGCCTTAATGGACACTTAAACTGCATTTTTATTTGTGTTTTGTGAACATTTATGTGAACCCAAGTGGAATTTTAATCGTGACTTCTTTGCATAATCCTTACTGTAAAAGCAAGGTTTATTTATTTTTATAAATATATAAATATATTTTAATAAATCCTTCAATTAATGAATCCATATCCAGTGTCGTAAAAAGTCTGAACACTGGAACATCTGCTTTTTGAATTCTGGTGGGGCATTCAGATACTAAGGGAGGAACAGGTCGAAACCACTTCAATCAAGGAAAAGGCTGGATTCATCAGGGTTTTGAAAACTTGCTCTGATGTAGTAGAGCTGTCCTCACCTGTGAGAGCAGTCAAGATCAGGTTAAAAATAGAAAGTATTTTCTGTTCCTTCTGCAAGCAGAATGCTTTGACTGCTGGGGTTGACAGGCAAGGAGGAGTTTAAGAGTGGTCTTTGTTAAACCCTTGTCAATACTGCAGAACTCTTGCTCTGTTTGCTGCAATTTACAGCACTGGGCTTCCTGAATGGGCTGTGCCGAGAGGGTTTGTGCCCCGTGTGGTACCACATGAAACAACAGCATTTACTGGTTTATTATAAGCATGGAATTAATTTATGGACTTCTGGAGGTGCTAGGACAATATTATCACTTCCATTGGAGGAGCACAGAGGACATTTGGGTAAATAAGACAGATTCAGGGATCTTTTGTAGGTAAGAGCTTAGAAAACTGAAAGCAAGATTTTTTTTTTTGCAGTACTTTTATTATTAATTTGGTTTAAATGATAGACATAACTATGGAATGGAGACTGCAAGGTTCCTCTTAAAAAAACAACCCAGCAAACCACACAGAACTGTCAAGTTTTGTAGGGATAAGAGAGTAGCTTCTCATTTGTTGAAGCCCACAACGAAAATATTGCAGCTGCCAGTTGAGAATGAGGGTGAAATTATTTTCTTTATGATTTGTACTTCAAGATTGTATTGATATCACACATTTACTTGTGATATTTACACACGAGAATCCAATTTTTAATATCTGTGTCTTTTGCCTGGCTGTTAGGCAGTTGAGCAGCTGAACATAAAACCCAAGAGCTACAAGGATCTCCTGACAGATGAGCCCTTCACTCGGCAAGACATCGTCACGCTGCAGGTGCACTTTTCTCTCTGTTACACCTTGTACCATGCAGGGTTTTTTTTGCAGAGGGTGAAATGCTGCTGTGTATGCTGTTCTAGCAGGAAACTAGAGTAACTGAACAGAGAAACTTTGCTGTATTTTCTTTGTTATCCAGATGAGCCACAAAGATTCCATATAACACAATCTGGATGAGTAGTAAGTTGCCCCGCATGGTCTGTGGTATCGAAAGAAACAACGTTTAGAATGTAAAGTATTTAAACTTTTAGGAACTTGACATGTTACATTAAGACTGAAATGGATTGTCCATCTTACTCTTCCAAAGATGTATGAAAGAGTCTAAGGTTCAGAAAAGTGTTTTCCGTAGCATGTTTCTCTAAATGTAGAGTAAAACAGGCAGCAAACCAGAGGATTTTCTCTAATTGCTTGTTTGGAATGTTTTGCATCTTAATAGATACCAATGTTGGTTCTTTGCTGATTTTAAGAAAATTAAAACCTAAATTAAAAGAGCATTGTAAATTTTACAATGTAAAAGATAGTTATTTACAGATGAACTTTAGTATCAAAAGATCGAAAACTTTTGTTTAAAAGTATGTACTTTTAAGCTTGCATGATTTCAAAACAGGGGGAAAAAGATTCCAGGATCATTATTATTGAAATCATGAGTTAGTATGCATCTCATGAACACTTAATTGCCACTAGCCAAGACTAATACAGTCTAATTCAAATAGAAAAATATTTTTCATTTATGTCTAAATTTAAATAAAGTGTAGCCCTACTTCCCTACTCCCCAGCGCTTAACAACATGTTTTTAAATATTTTTCCTCTGTTCCTTTGGGCTTGTTGCTGTTCAAGCTAATGCCACAAAGTAAAATGTTTTTATTCCAATGGATGCAAAAAATACAGCTTTTTTTTCAGATTGAGAGCTCCCAACAGAATGTTATTTCTGTGTAACTGCATGGTTGCTAATGGATTTGGAAAAGTAAAAAAAGATGAGTGTCTAAAAATGTGTCTGTGCTCCCGTATGGAAAACCAAGTTATTTTGAACAAATAATTGAAATGTGCAGTTGCTATAAAAATATTTTGGTATGTTTTGTAGGGTTGGAATTGAATGTATGTATAGAGAGTGTGTTCCTGTTACTCGCCTAGCTTTGATTTTTCACAGCTGCTCTAGTCCCCTAAATCTCAAAGTGCAACATCTAAAAATTTAGTTGTTCCCTATGTGAATTTTTATCAATATTTTTCATCTTCATTCTTGACATGTTGGGTTTCTGTCTTGCTTGGAGGAATATGTCTAATATGAAACTAAGTAGATTCTGGTAGTTGTGCAATCCAAGGTCATGGTCACACATTGCCTGCACCTCTCCCACCTCCATTTAGAGTGGTGTTCATAACGTGTGAGTAGATTTGATCCTCTTGAGTAAACAGTTCATTGTGGATTGGTGTTAACTTCTGCAGTGTACAGTCTTGTGCTACGTTCTTCTTAAATAAGTTTAGAAATAGCAAAGACACCCCCATCTTGGGATTGGACTGCAAGAATTTTGACCATCTGAATGCTGTTGACTAGATAAGTTTGACCTTTTACCAGATCAGTTTTTAAATATTTTTTTCAGAATTATTTTTAACAAACAGTCTAAAATGGCTTCAGGCTGTTGAAGAAGTCAGAGCCATTTACTGCACTGCACAACACCCACTGCAAACTTGCACATAGAACTTGATTTCTCCTATTCAAATGCTGCCCTACCCTGACTTGCTTTGTTGAGGCCAGGATTCAACCTGAAGTGTCATGACTAGCCTGGATATTAGAATTGCTTAAGTAGATGTGGTGGAGAAATGTGTTGTTATTTTCTCACAGTGTTTTCTTCATATAAATTATTGAAAGACAGACTGATGTCTCCTCTACAAGCTTTCTTGTTGACAACACTGCAGGCAGCATGGTGGCTTCAGGCTTCACACTGCCAAGCTCCACCACCTGTGGCTCTGTTTCTTAGCCAGAGTTCATGACTGCAATCTGTTGTGTTTCAGAGCTCTACCCCAATTCCTCCTTCTCTTAAAAACCTTTCGGTTCTGTGTTGAAATTTATCACTTTGTTGTTTTCTCATTCCCCCATGTAAATTGAGTGCTGTGGTATCCAAGAGAGCTGGAATTGAGAGTGAGTTGGTATCACTGACCGTGCTGTTTGGCAAAAAAGTAGATATAAAGGAAGTTGCTATAAAAAACATTCTTTGCTTTGCAAATAACAGCTGAATAGGGCTGTCTGTAATAGCTGTGTTTAGCAATAGAAAATAGCTTTTCCAGAGGCTGACTCTGAATGTCCTAGGAAACAGATGGGGTACCTGTGTTTGATAGTGAAATACAACGTGATAAGTGGAAAATATGAACAGATTATTTGTATGATCACATTTTTTCTTATTGATATACAAAGAACAATCCTACATCTGCTTGGATTTTACCAGAATAGCAATTGACCTCAAACTTGGCTTCTGTCTCCTAATATATATAACTAAAAACAAAACTAAAAAGATTTGCTCTTTTCAGAGGAGACAGAATTGCGTAATATGCTTTTCCTGTTCTTGGTGCTAAACATTATTCAAACACGATTCATAATCCACCCTGTTATCTTTTCTGCTAAGCACCATCTCATCTGGTTGCTTTGAACTTAGTAGCAGTTATTTATGTGCCATTTACTTGTTAAAAAGGACAACTTTTTTTTTAAATTTGAAACTAAAAAAAGCAGGATCACAATTTTAGTTGTTAATAATACTGTCTTAGGTCTATGATGTGCTTCTCTTTGTAAAGGAATCCGCAGTGCTTCCTACACGTAGTCCATATAGAGAAATTGCTTTTTCCCCTGTTGAAATGCAAATGTCCTGGGGTGGAGCATGGCAGTTTTTCATCAGCATATGGCCATATTATCCAGCCAGTCAGGGCAGGAGGTAAAGAGTAATACCGTATCCTGGTGTGCAAGATGCATTAGCAGTACTGGAATGGAGTCATTCAGGCGGAAGAAGTCATGGGTTCTAGTTTAGGATTTTGCTGCTGATGACAGAAATGCACATGACACTATTCCATATGATACCCTTCCTAGATGCAGCACTCCTAGTTTGTCTGGGTTTTTTAGACTGTAGCTCTTTACACTAAAGTTTAAATGTCCTTGTCTTAGCTTTATGATCTTGCTACAAACTCAAGTCAAGCTTTCCATCTTATCCAGTGCAGGTCTTACATTTTTCCAAGTTTCTTTCTTCTTATCATTATTTCAGATAATTTTTCTCCCAACCGTGCTGGTTCATGTCTCTTTTAAATGGAATTTGCTGTTGTATGTTGTCTGTGTTTCTCATAACTTTAAAGCCACTTATATTCTCTACCTTGGAAGATGATCAGCTCAGCCTAACTCAGCATCCCTTAAAAATGTCATGAATGTGTTCCCAGCTGACAGACAACTTGAGTACTGTAAGATTAATTAGTTACACTTAATAGGTAAGGTAGGATGTAAAGCACTTGAAGATCTGTGGGGACAGGGTGTCTGTAATGGAAAAGCTGATATTGTTAACACTCGTTTGCAGTGTTCTTACCTCCCTCTTCTGCTTGCCATTCTGGTACGTTGCTGTTCATCATTTCACTTTGCAATTGGTTTCAAGGTAGGATTGAGCACAGCTTTTGAAATAATAGTGCATTAGACCTCAATTCAGATCTAGGTGATTCTTCCAGTCCTATGTTTTACAATTTTTCAGCTAGTATTCAGTCTAAATGTTTAACCTAATTTGAAATTACCTTCTAAGTAAATTTTTGGGGGATTGACTGCTAGATCTCAATGTCTACTGTCAAATCTTTATCACAAAATCTGGTCAACGGTCTGGTAGAAATTAAGTGTGAATGTAAATTCCATGTGTGTTTCAGTCCTATATTATGCAAATTATTCTTTGTGTAATGATGTGGAACTTAATGGCAAGCACATAAATACCTGTCATCTGAATTGCCCCATATAAGACCAGGCAGGCTGAAGCAAGTGTCTGCCCCAGCTCAAGGTGGAGAGAGGAACAGGGTCAGGTGGTGCTTTGCTGGACACAGTTGTGGACTTCCCATCCCAGCAAGTGTAAGAGGTCCTGAGGAGAGCAAGAATGCTGAAATACCCAGCTTTCACATCCCATTTGATAGGAAGTGTTCAGAGGAGTGAAGAACAATTTCCCCTTTAGCACCCTGTCAATTTGTCATCCTCCACTGTGGCTCTGTTCACAAACAAGAGACAAACTTCAGTGTGTGAGGATACAGCAGAAATTATTCCTGCCCTGGAAACTCTTGGAAGCTATTGCTGGGCTGTGTGCTGGCAGGGGATTTAATGAGAAGTGTGGCTGTGCTCAGAGGCAGTGCTGCAGGTGAGGCACAGGCACACGTGGGGGTTCCTCCTTGCTGAAGGAATTGCAGTAAAGCCCCTGCCCTGCTGTGCCAGGGGTAGCAGGCACAGTGCTCTGGTGGCAGCCTGCAGAGAGCCTTCCCTGGTAGATGCAGGCTAACACATGCATCTTCTTTGCACTGCAGAAATGGAGGGGGAAAGAGAAGAAAACACCAAGTCTGGGTAAATGCTAACAGGTTTGCTGCTGTTACAGGGAAAAAAAGCCTCATACTCTTATGTGCTTCCTTATGTGAGTTTTATTGTTTCTATATAACCTAACCAGCTGTGGAAAAGACATGGCTCCCAACAAGCTGTTACACACCACTGACGTTTGTGGCAGGGGGCACAGCTAATGAGCAGAGCTGGAGGTGGCTGAGCTGCACACTGTTAATTGATATTTCACTCCTCAGCTATTCCTCGTTTGCTCTTTGTGTGACAGAAGGTCAGAGCAGATTTCCTCACGGTTGTGGGTGAGGTCTCTCTGAGGGAGAATCCTGCACCGATGGACGTGCAGAGTAGCAGGTGAAGAAGTGGGACATGGTCGGCCTATGGGGGTGACAATCCTGAGGATAATTAGGGATACAGCATGGCCAACCAAATGGTAAATCAAGACTCAAAGAAATCACACAGTCTAAACCTGCTGGTTTTAACTTGCTTTTTGGGGGCTTGTCTGTGATGCTTAAGATTAACCAAGTTCAAGCTGTTTCCCGAAGTAGGTAAAACCAGAAAATGACTGGAAAAAAACAAGTGGAATAAAACTTGAGATTAACTGTTATAAGAGCTCAGCTTTCAGGAAAATATTAAATATGAGATTTTTTATAATGATGGTAGTTAGCAACCCTTTGAAGTCTATATCTGTGCTAGTAATTTGCTGAACTAAAGTTTATGGTTCATAACCTTAATAAGAAAAACCCTGAGACTGCCAAGCATGGTGTTTTGAATATGTATTTTTAAACATGCTAAGACAAACAAAAGTAGGCCATGGTTCATCTTCCTTTCTGGTTTCTGTGCACTTACACAGAACTTATTTCTTTAGGTCTTTGGGCCCCAGGCCTTAATCTTAACAGGATTGGGAACATCCCCGTGAGTCCAGCCTTTCTCTGACCAGGAGAGGCAATTAATTCATTAGAGCTTGAGGCTTCAACAGTGTGAGTGTGTCTGTCTGCCTGTCCCTGTGGTATCTTGTTTGGACTGCTCTGATTCTGTGCCCAGTAACTGTCATGGGATGCAATGAGAGGAGCTTGGCAGGCTAATTATTAGTGTTTAGACAGCTTTCTTCTTGAAGTGATATGTCTAAAGACTGTGCAAACTTACAAAATTTTCATAGTCTTACCTTTAAAAAATGTGTATCTCGTGTTGTAGGACTCGGTACCACCGGTAAGGAAATGGTTTGTGTCTTGTGCAGCACAGGTTGGACTGGTCAGATGTGTTTCTGCTCTTGGGGGCAGGTAGAAGCAACTGGTGTCTTGTGTTTGACTTGATATTCACTGCAGTACTTTCACAGTATGCTAATTCTAATCAAACTTCTCTTGGTATATCAAGATGCTGTATTTTAGAGGGAGGAATAAACATGTCCTGGGTGTCCTGTACAAGATAATACTCAAATTTCAGAGGAATCATTTTTGAGAGGTTATTCCACTGACAGAGGGAAATCTCTTCTGGGGTAGGAGTGTGGGTTGTCCCCCTTCTCCATGTGTGGTGAGGCTCTTGCTTTGCAGAATCAGAATACAAGGGACAACACAGTAAACCAAACCTTTGTCAAGGTTTCCATTGGAACAGATGGCCCACGTGGGTGTGATGGAAGGACCTTGTACAGAGGACCTGGCTCACAGCTCTGGGGTTTGGAGTTCACATCTCCCAGAGGGCACATGGACAGCTGGTCTGCAAGGAGAGGGAGCTGCCCCGTGGCCTCTGCTGCCCTTCATACAATAATGGATGCACTGCCAAAGCAGGGGCTGGTGGTGATTTGGAGAGCCCTGAGAAATGCCTTGCAAGGAAAGGGGCTGTAAACATTTTGCTGGGGTTGCTCGATGCCTGTGATTAGGCTGGTTAAGCCACGTAGATGTTTGAATGAACTGTGGCTGTGAAACTGTCTGAACTAATCTGATTTGTCGTACCCTGAGCACAAGCCCCTGGGTTTTGTAAGGCACTGGCAGTTGTGATGTCCTTTATTTATTTTTAAACAATCAATAAGTCAATAAATAAAGAAGCTTTATTTAGAGGAACATCATGAAGGTGTTTTCTGTTTCATTTTTACTGCTGCCTTCCCTCCTGTCCATGAAAAATTGGTTTCAGGAGTCAGTCTTGCCCTTCAGCTTTGCCATGAACTGCAGACATGGATTGCTATAAATCCACTTATCTCTATTAATATTAATACACAGAAATTTTTTCCCTTTCCTGAAAGGGTAAGCAGTTCTCTCTTCTTTCACCTTTTGAGGTAGTACATTTATGTGCAGGACAATGATTGCTGTCTTGGAAAGCTGCAGCTCATGATTGCTGCAGAATATTTAGGAGTGAAAATGTCTTGTGAAAACACACAGAGTTCTTTCTCCAGACTTTCTCCATGCATCTTGTTGTCTGTCAGAAAGCAAGGCTCCAAATCATCTCTATTCACACATATATAAATAGGTATGTAAGGTAATAAATAATAAATACACCTGAGTGCAGGTGTCAGAGGAAACAAAAATATCTAAAAAAGAGATCCAAATTTCCTATTTCTTAGCAGTTTTATTTAAAGATTGTCTGTTTCTAAAGCAAGATCTTAAAGATGTAATTTTTTGGGCAGTTTTTTTGTCTCAATGAAGATCTATTGGAGGGGTATAGTGGGACAGGAAACAATAGAAAATTAGTGTCTGGTGGTTAGGAAAGGGGACAGCAGAAAGCCAGGAGGTCACATTAAGGCGCAGAATCAGCTTGATTTCATAAATGTGTTTTGGTTTTACTATCAGCAATAAAACTAAAAAATGCACTCTCTGGTGGAAGCACACCATTTCAGGGATGAATGAAAGGCATAATTAGATAATTTTATAAATTACAGAGCTAGCAGCTCTGCTTGTATTAAGCATTACTTCTGGCAGAGATGAAATTTTCAAACTTTTTATCAACAGTGGTGGTCTGAGAAACTTTGTTAAATTTTTTAGGATAATATATATATAATACTATTCATGTTAGGTGATAGTTCTTTGCCTAATATGTTGCACTATTTATATCCTGAACGAGAAACTATTGCATATTATTTTGTTACTTGGGTGTCCTGGGCTGACGTTTTGACCTTTCTGTGCTGCAGAGGAGCTTGAGGAGAAAACCTTGAAGTCATTGTAAGGAGAGGATTAAAGACTGCTTAATAATAATATGAAGTAACCTAGATCACCAGTAGGCATTCCTTGTCTCACTCTCTCTAACGAAAGGTCAGAGTTCTGCAGAAAGTTGCCTAGAGATAGCATAAAGAATCACAGTTAATGGACTGTGTGTTCTTGCTGTTTTCCTCCAGTGGTCACTAAATTGAATTGTCATAATAGCTTTTTTCTTTTTTCATCATTTTTAAACATAGTTCTGTAAGCACTAGTGAAAAGAAACAACTGTCAAAACAGTTCTTACTGCAGAGACTTGCTCTGAGGTTTTATTTGTGTTTTGAAATGCATTGCAAAAGTTCACAGAGCATGTGCAAATCAGGCCCAGGGTTATAAATAGCAGGAGATAGCTGATGTGCATTTGCATAGATCTTAGACCAAAGCTCGGAACAAAGGAGAGAACCAGGGGATTGCATTGTTCTTGCTTCTTGCTAGGATAGGCTGGACTTGGCTGAGTTCTGGTAGTAACTTCTGTAGGTGATATATGTGTAATATTACATTTGGAACTGAATTCCAGATCCCTGAGGAGTCTGCTGCAAACAGACTCATTGCTGATGTTGGTTGGGGTTGATTGCTTTATATTTTTGTCATCTTTCTGTGGTTTGGGGAGTGTGGAAGTTCTTGTGTCTCTCCCTGTTCATTTATTGTGGTGTCTGCCCTTCGGTCTAGTCTATTGCTTGGAATAGGTGCCTACCAAGGTCTCTGATACCAGTTTTTTTAATTATTATTATTTTCAGGATCCAACAAACCTGGATAAGTTCAATGTCTCAAACTTCTTTCATGTTAAGAACAACATAAAAATAATTGATCCAGGTAAGGATGAATTGAAGGTAGGCTGAGAAAACACCAACCCAAACATGCAAAATCTGAAGATGATATTATGGAATTGACTCTGTTTCCTGGAAGGGCATCTCTCATTGGTTAGCTTATTATGCTCGTATGTGGTTTTGGGGTTTTTTTAATCTACTGTTGTGCAAACAAGCATCTCTTTCTATTTACTCAGTCAGAATAAGTGAATATTATCTCAGAGATGGAATATCTAATATACAGCAAATAATAGGCATACCAAGACAGAGGACAAGTGAAACTTGTAAAAATTAAAATATTAAATTAAAATATTAACTAAATCAAATTCCACAGTCCAGTCCAGCAACCTCCTCCCCCTGCTGTCACATTAAATATCTGATCCTGGGATTTTTGCATCACAGGCCTGGCCATTCAGTGAGGAGATGAAGGACAGAAGTTTATATTGTGCCCAACTGTATTTTGTCTTTATTGTTCTATAAAAATTTTACAAGACTTGAATGGACTTAGATAATTTCTAGTGGTTTCAAATGAATTTTCATGGTAGTTGGTTTGATTTTTTTTCTTGTACATCATATTGACATTTATTGTGCTGTATTTTGGGTTGCACTGTCCTTAGTGTTGTGCATTACTATTTGTCACTATGTCTGTAGGAATACATATAGTTGCTAGACCTTTTTATTTTAAAAAAATTGTAGAATTAATATCTGGAAAAATTGTGTGTAATTAGATATGTAATAAACTGAAGAAAAACAAAATGCAATGTTTCTTTTAATTCTGAATAATTTAACTTTGTCTTACCTAGATGAAGAAAAAGCAAAATTAGATCCATCTTACTATTTGAAAAATACAAATACAGAGACCCGAGAGACTTTACTGGAGCTTTACAAGGAGTTCAAAGGTGATGATATTTTAGCAGCTACAATGAAGGCTCCTGAAAAGAAGAAAGTGGATAAGCTGAATGCAGTAAGTTGACCTAATTTGTAGTTTGGTACTGATTGACTTCTTCAAGAATGGTAATAGTTGATTTTCTTCTTAGAGGCCGTATTGCAGTATAAACAAACACTGCTCCTTCTGTTTTCTCTCACACAGAAATTTGTCATAGATGAAAATATGAGAATCATATCAGGATTCCTTAGACATGCATAGTATGTGTCAGTGAGTTTCTATTTGTTAAATCATTGCAAATGAACCTAAACATTTGAGAACTGGAGCACAACAAGAAGGAAGAATCCTTATGATGTGGTTATGTATGTGCTGGCAGAAGCTTTTTCCCAGGTTGTAATCTCTCACTTTGCATTTGTTTATCACTGTTTCCTGCATTTATTGGCAGAGAGAGCACACCTTAAGGGTAGAGCAAGTGAATCATTTCTGGTGTGGACAAAAGCAAATCATCCACAGCTGCTCCTCTATTTTTTTTTTTCCACTGGAATGCAGGGATTTAGTGGAATATTTTAAAGGTTGTTCTTCCAGGTGCATGTTCATGGTTGTCAAGAGAAACAATTCATCTGCATCTAGGTTTCTTACATCAAAGGCTGTTTGAAATGGGCAAGAGAGAGTATTCTTCTGTCCTTTAATAATTCTGGGATGTGTGTGCCTACTTGCTTTGATTACGCTTACATGCAAACTAAAAGCAGTGCAGCATGCAGCTTTTAATGAGAGGGCTTAGGGACAGATTAGGGAATGTATGGGACCAAGGAGTAGGATCACAAATGCCCCTTTTTTGGGACATTGTGGTGTTACAATTTAAAAAAAAAAAGTAAGGAGAAGAAGAAAGAGGGCAGAGACAAGGATGAGCTCTACACAGGATGGAAGTCAGATTGTCAGTTTATGACGTGGATGGGCATAGCTGTGACTTGCTTAGGATGCAGTGAAACCTTAGGGAATGAGCATTGACCTGGCCTGGACTCTTTACAGGCATTTCCCTGGAACTGCTGAACATGCCTCTGGGTTTGTTAGATCTTTGTAATATACTACAAAATCCATGTGTGACGTTAACATTTCCCTTCTGCAGGATTACAGAGCTCAGAATAGACCTTGGGAACCATGGGACGGGGCCTCTGCACGCAGCAGGCCAGCTGTGGCAGGGGGCTGGTTTGCTCCCCCACAGTATCTCTGGGGTTCACTGCATTTTCCTTCCACTCACTCAGCAGCGCTGGAGACTTCTACACCTGTCTTGGCGGAAGTACTCCTTGCCTATCCACCCATGGATGTACAAATAAATCCTCAAATAGAATCTTTGCATGGTGATGTATCAAACTGTAGTGGAAGCATTAAGCCCCTTTGGCTCAGCGCATGAGCAGCCTTAACTACAGTTTCATCAGAGCAAATGTGGGCAACAGATGGGGAATTATCACTGCACTGGGTATTTGTTTCTTTCAGTAGCAGCTAGAGCAGGAAGTCTCCCTTCAGAAGGATAGCATTTGTGTGTTTCTAATGCTTATGTAGTATCTTTGGTAGATAAATTCTAAGGTCTAATGTCTTTTTCTCTTGCTTTTTTCCTCTGCAAACAGGCTCACTATTCCACTGGAGCTGTAAGTGCTTCTTTCACCTCCACTGCAATGGTGCCTGAAACCACCCATGAAGCAGGTACCAGAACTACCTACCTACGAGCTGTTTATTTACTTCCCAGTTTTAAAGTCCTTAGCACACATACATTTATGAGGACTGAAGGAATACATTGTTCAGTACTCATGCCATGGAAATGTATTCCCTGACCAGATATATCCTTACTTTCCAGTGAGCTTGTTCTGAAAATAACGGAGCAGTTACCATCTAGCTTTGGCTGTGAATGACAGTGACTTCTTTTGAACCGAAATTAATGAGACATTTTCTATGCCCAGGGATGACAAAGTGACATATCCACTTTTCTAAATTAGCAATGAAATATAATCTCTCCTCAGATACCATACCAAATTTTGCCCACTTTTTTGGGCTACCCTGGTATTGGTTAGAACAACAGCAAATTTTGTGGTGGTAACTTTCAATTTACTGCTCTTCAAGGTTGCACGAAAATATATTTTAATACAATAAAGTTTTCCTTTTATTCTCCAGCCTAAAGACAAATGTATAAGATTTATTTAGTTTGGATATTGATTAAATAGCTGAGTCATTAGTATTTCCAGTTGAGAAAGTTGGGTACTAAAATTTAGATGTCACATACTTAGGCAAAGATTGAACGCATTGCTAAAACTATGTTTACCAAATTCAATTCCTTTACTTGGTAAGTTACAGTGATTTGCAGGTGACTGTGTACAGAAAATATCTGACTAACCGGACATTTTGACAAAGTGGGAATGGAAACATCGTAGTTTGATCCTTTGGTTTGACTTACCAGTAATGTCTCCAGTAACAGCTTCAATTGTTTTCAGAGCTGGGTAGGTCTCTGTATGTCAGCAGTTTGTGGTTGACTGATGACTACCTGCTTGGCTTCCAGGATTGACAAGAAGCAATTTGGTTTCAAAGTAACGTTTGTGGTTGGTAGACATTGCTTGAAAATTATAGTTTGTAAGACTGAATGCTTCTGGGATTTAAAATATACATTATTTGGTTGGTTCTCAAAGAGTTGGTGGTTTACTATAATGGAAAGTGTTTCACACAGAGATTAATGCAAGGTTATCATAGATGAATTGCAGAGTAGGATCCCTCAAGACTCAGTACCCCAGGAGAAGAGGTCAGACAGGATCTATGAACTGTTTACTGATAATTTCTAAAGATCAGTGAATAAGCTTACAGAGAGCTAATTACTGTCTTTTGCTTTGATGTAGCTGCTATTGAAGAAGATGTTGTGAGATACCAGTATGTGAAGAAGAAGGGATATGTGCGACTTCACACCAATAAAGGAGACCTTAACTTGGAGCTGCACTGTGATATGGTACTGTGCCCTGTAAAATGAATCTCTGTAGATAACAACCAGAATTGGAGCTGGCAGTGGAAATGTTTATATATATATAAATTAATTAACTATATATATTTACGCTATATGTGTAAGTGCTCTCTGTGACCAGTCCCATCATTTTAGTGGACTACCTACAATATGCCAAGGTACATATTTAGAGCTTCAAAGGGTCGGGATTAATGGCCCAAACAATGACAAGGAAGGAAAAGAGAAAAAGGCAGAGCACAGTGAGGAGGGAATAATCCAAGGTTACACAGCAGCTTACTGACAGAACCTCACTGAAACCAAGAGCAGTCTGTCAGTCTGAGTCCATGTGGTTAAGATCCCCAGAAATGGTTAGATTTGTTTCTAAAGCCTGGGCTTTATAGAACAAACCTAAATGAAAACCATAGAATATGTTTTTACTTCCTGTTGTCCCAGTTCTAAAAGTTTTCAAACACCTTCCCTTTGCCATTAAGAGAAGCTCATTTTAAAAAACAACAGGCTGGAGTTTTTTATAGTCTATACAATCTGATTCTGGGGGAAATCAGTGGCTCTTAAAATAATAAACATGGCAAGACTTCTGATGGATGAATGAGTTGTGGCGACAGTGATGTCTCAGACGTCACTGCTTGGGTAGTGTGTTTGCTTATTTATACAGCCGCTTCTATAAAAGGAAAAACGTTTTCAAACCTTTGATTGTTTACTGAGATTTTTGTCTCAGGATATTATAGGCCTGAAAGTTGATATTTTAAAAAGTTGAAGGATGTGGATAGGGGCTTAAATGGTAAAACTTCTGTTTCTTGTGAGCCTCACGAAGTTTAAGGGCAGTGATGTTGGGTAGGAGCTGGGGTGCCTGGTGTGAAATTCAGATGTGCTGGGAGAATGCATCCATTTTTGTGTGCAAGAAAGAAAAGGGAGCAAACAGCATAAGCCTTCTGGCTTTCCCTTTTCTGCCTTTCTCTCACACGAGTAAGAAGCAAGATATGTGTAAACATCTCAAGCTGATCTATGCAAACAGCATGAGAATCTCCACAGCAGTGTATCGTGTTAGTAATTCTGTAGGTCTCTGTCATCCCTACAGGTGTTTTCCATGCTTTGAAATAGTAACACTGTAATAAGGCAAAAAGCAGAGGATGTTAGTACAGCAATATTTAGGGGAAGTGGCAGAACGAGCAGATTGCATTGAATCATTTGTTTTGCCATATGTTCTCAAACTGGCTCCTGGCTAAAGCAGGCTGACTGCAGCTATTCTTATCAGCGTGGGCTTTTTGGCCACATGTGTGACCAGTGTCATTCAGTCCTGAGGACCCAGGCTCAATTGCTCATTGTAAACTTCCTGTATGATATCCATTATGTTTCCTTTTTCTCCAGATGAATTCCTATTCGTCCACCTTTCACACACAAAGCTTCTCCATGTACACCCTGGAAGTGTGCGTTGTTTTACACAACCAGCCATGCTCGAACGCTGGCCTGCAGCCATCTGTTCCTTCGTGCCGATTAAATCTGTGTGAATTAAGCAGACCTTTGGCACTGCAGAGGGGAAAAAGATATATATTTAGAATAAATAGGAAAAAACGTGCTGCTTTAGGGAGGTTTTCACAACATCCACCTTAGGTCATCATCCTAGGTCTGTGAAATCAGTTCTTTCCGGGAGGCACTTGTTTTTCTCCCTTTACTAAATAAGGAGTTTGTGCTTCTGACTTTGGTTTTCCTGATTCACACTGAGGTTAGCTCAGTGCAGACAGAGCAAACATCTTACAAACATACAGCACATACGTAGGTCACAAACATATACACAAATCAGCTGCAGTGAATCTACTGAGACTGCAAAGACTGATGTAGAAAATGGGGAAGTGCCAAAATCTAAACATTGTTAAACACTTCCAGTTCACCCTGCTTGTGAATATGTGTGGCAATAGTCTTAATTAATCATGTGACACGTTTTTATCAGCTTTTCTGCCTTATCCAGTGCACAGGCTGGACCAGTCCTGGGAGCTAATTGGAGCTGGTTTATATACAGAATTTGGTTTTCCTGTGAAAGTGTAGAATGTGGGTAAGGTCCTTGAATGCAGTCGGGAGGAACAGGACTGTACCATAATGCTCACTCAAATTAAAGTGCACAGGGGTTTTTTTTTCAGTTGCTGAGGGACATCCTGTGCTCTGGTTATTATGGAAGCCACCCTGGCAGTGATCATATTTTCACAGTACTGCAAATACACTATTGTGAAATGTTTAAGGAAACTTGAGGATGAAGTTGCTATATAAATATGACAGATAAATACCTGTGTCCGGAGGTAGGACTTGCAACATTTAAATTGCATTTTAAAATAGTCTTATGGTTTAGATTTCAATATATATTTTGAGGTGAAGTCTCCTCACTAAAATAGAGAGCAGCAACTGACATACTTGCTGCCTTAGCCGTTATGTCTACTGAGTCTTCAATTGGATTTTCATGCCTCTTGTCTGTATTTAAGCAAAATATTCTTGCAGTTGTGCTGTCAGCACTCTGCACTGCTTCTGAAATCTGCCCAGTATCTGTTGCCTTCAGTACTCTCCTTGGGTGCTCACTCCCTGTCCCTTCACAGCTCCTTTCTTTCCCATTTTTTGTGAGCTATTTGCCAGTATGGATTGTTTGTAGCTCGATCTATATGTACATGTGGAAACCTTTGTTTAAAAATAAGTATAGGGTTCTTCATATACTAGTACTTTAAGGTGCCAGTCAGTAAGATTGATAGTGATGAAATTCTTCCTAGCACCAAAAACCTAATCAAGAAATGTTTTGTATTGATCCAGGGCAGGAAATCAGTGTTGCAGTGTGATTGAAGTCATCAGTTACTTTGTGACAGGATTCAGAAAGAGCATGAAATAGGACTAGAATCCAGATATTTTCAGTGTTTGAAATCACTTGTTCAGAGCACCAGAAAACTTCACTTAGGTTCCAGAAGGATGATGTGTGGTTTAAATCATTGACCTGAAAAAAGGCAATAAAAAGACTTTGGAAGATAAGCTGGATTTTTTTCCCACCCTTTTGAATTTGTGCCTCAGATGAGCAAAGGTACTGTTTTCTCTTGGGATCATAGCAGTGTGCCTACTGCTTTTTTTTGGTCATTTGTTTTTCTCCCAGTCCTCCTATTCAGGTACAGTATGTTCCTCCTGATGGGGACTAATCAGATGGCCATTTGTAGGGACATTTTCCAGGAAGCTGAGTTCAGCTGCACATAAGCAACATTTGTTGTATACACTAATTGGATAAAAATTTACGAAAATTCTACTTGCCAGAAGTAATTCTGGCAAGTACAGAAGATTTAACAACATCCAACAAGTGTTGTTCTTTCAGTTCTAGTCCTAAGCATGTCAAACATGTAAATTCTGAAGAAATAACTGACGAAAGGCAATGAATATCACTGAATTTCTTGCATTTTATTTACTGTGATTTTTCTAGTCTCCTCAAGTTCTTTTAGCTGCTTTAATCAGGATGCTCCTGGGAGCAACTGCATATTATCCATGTGTATTCTGCTGTATTAGTCACTATAGTGATGGAGTTATAACTTGTACGTGGTGGAGCAGCCATTTTAAAAAATATATATCTACATATAAATAAATATGTAATTGTAATGCTCCGGAAGACCCCGTCAAAATGATGAACAAGTGGTTTGATGTTCTATCTCCCTTCTCTGCTGGGTGAGTCCTCTGCATACAAGTGGTCTCTGGGGTGATGATCTGGTGGTTCAGCACGTGGCAAGAGCTGTAATCAAATACTGATCTGTAGCTGCCGTGGCAGGTTTTATAAATTCACTTGTCTCTCTCAGGTTTAGTACTTTAATGTTTAAGGGCAAGATGGCAAAACAAAGATGGATTTCAAAGCTCCATCTGACACTCCACAAATGCCTTTTGAGGTTTTAGGGCCTGGCAAACTCTGCTTAATGATGATGTCTTGGCATAGCTTTCCGAAGAAGCCGTTACTCTACCAACATTGATGTTTTAATCTTTTTAGGCCCTCTGACCTGTTAAATATGCCTGTGATCTATAAACGTGTAATCCAGCCCCTGTTCTTTGAAATCATCTCTCCTTTTGTGTGAGGGACTGTTCTGAAGATCAGAAACCTGTAAACTTCTTAGCCATTTCCAGTGGCAAGGAAGTGAGTTGCTGAAAAAATGCTTTGACCTCCTGGCATGATGAGGTTCTCCAGTCTTCCCAAATCTCTCATTTTCTTTCTGATTTAAACCTCCATTCTACTTGCTTTTTGTCAACATGATATTGGCACTGTCTGGCAAATAACTGGCTGATGTTTTACCTGTATCTGTTCACTTGGTAATAGGATTAGAGGGATGAAATACAGTGGTCTTGGCATGGTTGTAATGGCTTATTTCATATTTTTTCATCAAAATAGGCCATTATAGGAAGAGCTGCAACTCTCAACTTTGAGAGTTCTTGTCAACAAAAACTAAGAACAAACAAAGCTGTGTTTTTCCAGTAGAAAAGCTGGATATGTTTTAAAAAAATGTTTGTTAGAGGGGATGTTGTTACTTCTTGGTGTGTTTTTTCCTCCAAGTGGTACAATAGCTGACAGATCTGTTGCTCTTTGGGTCTGAGAGTAGGATGGCTCTGCACAGCCATCTTGATGAACAGGTCACTTCTAGGTTGTTCTAAGCAATTGGAAGCTGATATTTTAATAGTTCTGACTTTGGGGGCATAACACCCAGTCCTGGTTTAACTCCAGTCAGCAACTAAGCCCCACACAGCCACTCACTCACTCCCTGTGAGTGGGATGGGGGAGAGGATCAGAAAAGGGGAAAACTTGTGGGCTGAGGTAAAGGCAGTTTAGCAAGTAAAGGAAAAACTGCACACGCAAGCAGAGCAAAATAAGGAATTAATTCACCGTTTCCCAAGGGCAGGCAGGTGTTCAGCCATCCCCAGGAAAGCTGGGCTCCATCACCATGTTTATTTGGGAAGACAAACATCATCCTTTTGAATGTCCCCCCTTCCTCCTTATTCCCACAGCTTTGTATGCTGAGCCACCTCCCCATGAACCTGTCCCTGCTGCCCTGGGCTGTCTGTGTGTTTCCCTGGCAGCCTTTGGCACTGAGGAATTGGTGGAAAGGCATTTTGCCCATTTGGACCCTTTCTGCCTTCCCAGCTGCCCTGGCAGGCTGGATCTGGGGAGGGAAATGATTGTTATTGGATCATGCCCCTTGATTTCTGACATTTGCAGACATGAGGTGCAGACATCCCATACCAGCTGTGTCTGCCACTTAGTGATCCCAAACCCGAGGATGAGGGGGGTGGTTTGGAGTTACACAGCTGCTGCTCTTCATCTTTCTCTGACGTGTTTCTTGTTTGTACCTTGGCTGCTCTGATGAGAGCGTGGTGACCTTGAGAGGTTGACAGCTACCAGAGCTTCTCTGTCTAGCGTGGAAATTGTTACAGGTTGCATCTTCTGAAAAGGTGGAATTTATGTGCAGGCAGTTACAGATTGATGAAATGCCAGGGAGCCGCTGTGGGACCTGCATTACACCAAGTTTTAAGCTGCTGGAGGCTGCTTGAGCAATTAAAGTTGCATCCTCATTTAGACTGTACCTCCTTGTGCTGTCCTGCTTACCAGTCCATCCTCATCAGCACCCAGCCCTGCACTGTGCTGTCTGACATGCTCCTTAACCCTTGTGTGATGACAGATTTGGAGGGGGCAGTGGGGTGGGGAGAGGACTGTGTTCTTTTCTACCAGTGCAGTAAATGTAAGTTAGAGGAAAAGTAGTAACTGTGGCTGACTCTGCCTCTGGAGAACTAGTAGTTAACATTGACAAATTAGATGAGTGAATTAGATGCCTTGTTTAATTTGAGTTGTGCTCAGCTAAACTGATTGATTGTCCCTGTGTTTGCAAAAATGTGAGAAGTAAAACTGAAGTGTGTCATCTTTTTTACTGGCATCTTGTCTAAGCTGAGCATCTTGCTTAGACTTCAAAAAAGTTTTCGGTAACATGAACGTCAGAATTGTGGAAGAAATGCCTTTTAAAAGTGAAATTTAGCTATCTGCTGAAGTCTTTGCTAAATAGCTGATTAAATTACAGTGAGTTTCTGCGTAATGAGAATGCATTAATTCTGCTCTTTGTTCTAAGTGAACTTGGAGGCTTTGAGGTAGCAAAATAGGCAAATGTTTGCTATCAAGTCAGCATCTATTTCCCAAGGCATAGTTAGCTTGTTCTGATTCTTTTTTATTATCAGTAGGAGTCTGCTGAGTGTTTTACCCCACCGTGCCCCAATGCTTTCATGTCTCCCAGTGCTCACTCTCTGGAACTGTGCTCTTCTGATCACGGATCACAAATTGCCCAAACACGTTTGCTCATGGTATAACCAGACTGAGAACTGTGTCCCTTAGATGAACTGTGGCTTTCTTGAACTGAACCACTGCAGGCAGCTGTTGTTTGCCACCATCACCTGTCACTGGCTCAGTCCTTCTCGCACACTGGGGAACTGTTAGCAGGCAAGTGGAGCTGGCAGGGAGTGGTGTTTAGGTCTGGAGTAAACGTTTCTCCTGCAGGAAATGTCATGGGCTTCCCACGGTGAAATTCTTCCCATGCTCTTGCAGTGGGCTTTGTGGAGTTTTGGGTTTTCTTGTCCCTCTTGCTGTGAAACAAATGGAATGTGCTCATAGTTCATCGGTGCAAAGTGAAACGGGGTGGTTTAAATGGCCTTCCAGAACAGTACTGGACACTGAAACATTTATATGTTTCTTTCCATGGCTTGGAGGAGGGAACAGACACTTGCACTTGATAGATGGTGATTCCTGAAATTGTACCATTACAGTTAGCTCTGACTAAGCCCCAAATAAAACGAAGTTTTTATTGCTGAGTTCTTTTCTGTGTGATGGGTATGCTGAGTACTACAGATTGAAAGGTAGGGGGGAAACTGAGTTTAAACCTTACCAAATCACCTCACGCATTAGGAGAGTTGCTGAATGAACAATTACAAGATTGAAAATGCTCTATGTAGAAGTATGTAAATGGATTAAAGCAAAACGAAATCTTCCTTGCATTTTAAAGGAGATCTGTGTTAAGAAAATGGAAGGCTTCGTTTGAAGCTTTAGAAATTTCCGTCACTAGTTCATGCCTCTTAGTAGCAGAATTCTGGCATTTGTGTGATAAGATGAAGGCTGTAGAATGCAATTTTTATTTGAGAGGAATGAGCTTTTCATTATTTCCTGCTTTGAAACATAGGGTTAATGAGCATATAGCAAGGCTCTGTACTATAGTGCCACTACTACAGTTCATCCAATTTAGAGAGAAAAAAAGAAATAAAAGGGAAGTGGAATTAGCACAAGAAAATTATACAGATGTGCGAATGACAGCTTCTGAATGCTTAGTGTGAAATTTTCCTTCAAGGTTCATGCACATCCTCAAGGGAGGGAGCATTTTGAAATGATTAGCTCTTCACATAGTAAAGCCTTTTTCCTTGCAGTCATGGCAACAACTCAGGAGCTCTCTCCTCTTTTCCCATCTCCCGCACCTTGGCAACAGGAGTGCTGCAGGTTTTCCATCTCCTCCTGTTTGGCTCTTCGCTGCCAGTACAGATTCTGAGTTAAGGTAACTTACAAATGTAATGACCCATTGTAACTAATGAGAAAGGACAGCTGCAGACTGGGAAATCAGATAGGGACCTGGCTTGGTTGGTCCCACCCTTTGGGTCTCTGGATGCAGCAGGAGAGATGAATTTTACCTGGCTTGGAGCCACCCTTGCTGGCAAAATGGAGACTGAAATTGGCTCGGATAAAAGCTGCATTTATCCTAGAAGTTTGTAGTAAGCAGTCAGGGATTTTTTTTCTGTTTTGCTTTGGTTTTCTAAATCGTATATTCCTTTCTTCAGTGCTCTCCCAGTATCATGATTTGACAGTCTCCTGTCACTGCTATTTTTGCAGGGTCATTCTTTGTCAATCTCTTTAACTCTGAAATTTGTCTGGGCATAGTAACTGGTAGAGTTTCCATGCAGTTACCTACTAAGTGTGTTAGCTAAATGGAGACTTAAACCTACTTAGGAAGCCATTGGGCTGTGGCCCCATTAAATATATATATCTGTGAGCCAAGCAAAGCATTTGTGGCATCTTCTGGGATAAGTACTCTTCTGGATTCCTGTCTCAAAGCATTTATTAAAATTTTACTGCTTGTCTTGGGTGTGAATTTTCAGCAGTTGAAAGACAGTTATCTGGCATCTACAAAATAAATAGGGAGCACAGTTGGAGCAGGTGACTCATTTTTGGTATAAATAAGATTTTTCTTCTTACTATTTGTCATTTGGAAAGAGAAGTGTCTTTAAGCTGAAGGACATCATAGAGACACTGCATTCACTTACATGGTCACGACTTGACCTAAGAAAAAGAGGATTTCTCAGGGCTGCCCTACCACACTCTTTGGTCAGAAAAGCCTTCCACAATTTTTAAATTTTCCTTTTTAGGACTGCCATTGCATCATTCTGAGAAGGTAATTGCAGTAGGTTTAAAACAATGTTTTTCTGTTGGTGGATTTCAGATCAGGTTAAAAAGGTGGCATTTTTCCCTTGACTTCCTTACATATAGGTCTAAGTCAGTCAGCAGAATAAAATAATTTAAGTCATTTCCTGCTTAATGTAGAAGGGATTAAGAGGGAAAAGTTCGCTGTTGCTCTTGAGGCCAGTTTAAGACAAAGCCAGCCAGAAGTAAAAAGAGAGCCTGGAGCACACAGTCAGTGGTGAGGCAAGAAACCGGCGTTACCTCCTGCACTTCCAGGTGCCTTGAGCATCCCCTCCTCCTTCAGAAATGGTGTGAGGCAAGTGGTGTGCAGGAAATTTCTGAAGAAGGAGACAGCTTTGCATTCAGAGACTGGGGTCTGACATCTGCCACAAGATCTTACATCAGATAACAAAGTCAGGTTTGTTTATGTGTGTTTGTCATCAGTCTTTGTAGTTGGAACAAAGACTTCAAAGACTGGCCTTGTTTGTATGGTCAGTGCAGAACACAACTTCACTACTGAGGATCTGCAATTTCCCCATAAACCTCAAGCCTTTTTCTCCTGCTTTGGACAGGATGCTGCTTTAAAAAATCCCTGAAATGTGCTTGGCAGTGTGAGATTTGGCAAGAACATTAGCTGCTTTGAATAAATCAGATAATCTGAGCCAGAGATTCTAGATCTACTGCATGACTGAAACTGGGGTTTATTACTCATTGAATGCAAACCTTCTTATTTGTGTCTACTAAAAAGCACTATAAAAGGTAGTGGTAATGTTGCTAAGGAACTGTTTACCTGCCAAATGTATCTCTGTGATGCATGAGGTGACCATGGGAACCAATTTGGTGGCAATTATTTAAAGAAAACCTTGCAGTGAAATGATTATTGCATGTATACTAAATATTTCTGAAGTTGCATTTGCAAAGCTTATTTCTGGGAAAGGGTATAATAGCTAGAAATCCATTTAGAGAGAAGGGTCAGCACAGGTCCTGCATAAAAAATACATTACTAGAGCCAGTTTTTTTGATGTATATTTTACAAATCATGTTTTGAAAATAAATAGGAAATCTGTATTGGGTTATCAACTTTGTGCAAATTTAAAATGGTTTGGTGTCCATTCCTAGGGGACTCAGTCTTCTGCTTGGTTTCATTTTTTGTAAAAAATTAATTACAGGTTGCTGTATTCCCCCCCGAGAACTTATTAACTATGTCTCTCTCTCCAAAGAGTGCTTGGCTCTCGTGAGATAAAGTGCCTTAGGCTAAAAGCTGCTGACTCCATTTCTGATTCATAAAGAAATTTTCAAAATTTATTTTTATCCTCACTGACATTTTTCACGAGTAATAACTAATAGCAAAACACTAGGATCAAGGCTGTTATGATATTGTCTTTTAAAGGAAGCATGTGCTGCACAAGTGATCCTTCAGGGGTTGAATTTTACTGGAAAGGTTAAGTACAAAGATTATTTTAAAGCATATATGTTGAATTCAAGGGAAAAAATTCACATTTACTATAAACACAGAAACTGTAGGAAGACCTCCTGTCGCTTTATACAATTTTAATGGAATATAGTTACTTATGAGTTGCCCTCAGGATGCCACCAAAATACACATGTTGGTGACATTCTACCATAAAGCCATTATGGTGGCATTACCATTTAACTCAGTAATGAATTCTATAGGAAATCTGAAATAACGGCTGGTGTAAGATTAGAATTTGCTAGTTTTTCCACTAATGGCCCAGCTGACAACTGTCATCTGAGTAGAGTAATTAAGAAGGAATCAATATAGAGAATCTCTAATGACAGCTAATGTTTGTTTGGAAATTTAAAAGACATTTTGGTGTAAATAAAGAGGAGTGAGAATGATTGTGTTTCAGATGAGAAAATACAGAAAACTGAAGTTCTGTAGGGTTCCAGATGAATACTTGTATGGACTGGCTTTTCAAGAGATTGAGACTATTTCATCTTTAAATTATTATAATTAGGCTGGCCTTGTTTTGTTTTGCTTTTGAGTCACTTCAGGTGACTGAAGCATGGCTCAGTCTCCGTCTCTCAGCAGCTCCCAGACCAAGAGTGATGTCACAGCAGTGCAGAGTGAATCAGTGCCTCTCACAAAGACAAGTCCTGTGTGTGCTCACTTACACCCATTGCAGCTCGTGCTGGGGCTTTGCTTGCCAGCACATCCAACAATAAGGATATTTTTAAGGCCTGTAAGAACTCACTCAGATGTATTCTTTTGTAAAACTGGAATAGATTTATGCACATAATCCACAATGGGGCTGGAAAACATGTCCAATATAGAAAACAGGCTGTTTCTGTGCTTGTGTTTGTATGTCTGAAGGTATTTTAGTATTGCAGAGAAGAGAATCCATACAGTTACAGTGGAAGGATGATTAGGTGGACAGTAAAGTTTTTCAGAAGGTACTGTTTGAATGTCATGGCTCATAAATTCACTAAATAACTTTAATTTGCACTGTAAAAGTGAATTAGCAGTTGGCAATATACTTAGCATCTCTTTTTTATTATTATTTAGAGTTTTGAAAGCAATTTGTATTTTTTTATTTTTCCTGTGTTCTAGTGACTTGGGTCAGTCCCATTGTTACTTCCAAGTGGTGAAGAGGACCAAACGCTTCTCTCCCAGTTAGCCTCAATGTGCTCACTTTGAAATAGTGGAGCAGAGAAGTCAGGTTCTTTCTCACTCTGGTAAATTACCATTTTTCAGTGCTAGAAACCCCCCTTTGGAACAGGATTGTGATGCACTGCTGGAGCTAAGTTACTTGCAAGTCTCTGAGTTTACCTGTGTTCACCATCATGATGTCAACTGGGAACTCCCATTATCTGAGCTAATGTTCAACACTTCGTTGTGCTAATTGGAAGGTCTGGGTTTAATTTATTTAACACAGTGAGTGTCTCTCCAGTGTACCTTCAAAGAACATATATTACAGGCTTTTTCCTGTAGACAGAGCCTCCGTCCTCTTCGAGTCCTGCATGTTTGTTTCTTTGTAAGGCACAAATGAAAAGTGATTCTTGTAACCACTGTAATGATTGTTTAAAGGTTGTGCTTAATTAAAACTTCCCCTTGTCTTTCAGACACCCCGAACATGTGAAAACTTTATCAAATTGTGCAAGAAGAACTATTATGATGGAACAATTTTTCACCGATCAATTCGGAATTTTGTGGTGAGTATTAAAAAACTCCTGTGTAATGCACAGTATGTGATGTACTCAAAATATCCCATATATGTAACTTGTCTCAAGTTTAGGTTGTTCCATGCAAGACAGCTTGCAATAGATGTGTATTAAATATACCATCAGAACGAGGGTTGTCATAACCTATGCCATGTGTCCTTACGGGTGTTACTGACAATTGTCTCTGACTAACGTTGTCACTTGGAACATCACTGCATTCAGCACTGCATGAGCTGTGAACACACAAGGCTGGTGTTCCAGACAAAGCCTTGAAGAGCCATTGCCTTGGCTCTTGTTATCTTCCCCAACATGTGGGTGAGTGGTTAATGAACAGAAGGAGAGACAGGGAAATGCTAATTTGGATAATACTGTGGCCTGTTGAAATCCCATTCAGATGAAATTTTAGCAAGCATCTGAATTTCTGTTGCAGGTTGTGGTACTTGGGTATTATCAGATCATCCTTTCCTAGTGTGCTCCAGCACTGGGTGCCCAGGCTTTCTTGGGGAGGGGTTAAAGAGCACCTTGTGTTCCAGAACTGTGTCTTTGGTAGTCAGAGATCTTTATTTACAGAGTTACAGTCCAGGCAGCTTAGGATATTGTAGCTGCCCTGTAACTTCCTTTCAGAAGAATTAACAACCTGATCTTGAAGGCAGAGCACATCTCACAGGGAACATCACTCCATGTTACATTCCATCCTGTCATCCTACAAAAAGCTTTTTTTCTTTTGACAGCACTGTATATCTCAGCTCATAGTTAAACTCACAACTAAAATTGTGCTTGTGTGTTATTACTTTGAAACTGGTCGTGTCACACTCCCTCCACTGGCATTAGAATATTGAATATTATTTCTGTAGATCCTGCATGTACAGTGATTAATACGTGTAATTAATTTTGTTACTGAAAAATTGGCTTCACATGAGGATTTTTCCTACTGGAGATAGTGAGTGGGATACAGATTCAGATACAAAAAATATTCTATATCCCCTCTTTTCTTGCCTTCCCATCATGTGGAAGGTTGGTAGCAAAATGTAAAGCCTTTTCAGTTCCAAAAGCAGTGCATCATCAGTTAAAAAGCAGGTTCTGATTCAGCACTTAATAAGAAGGATGATCTGGGTAACCCATTTGAGACTGGTTATTTTCCCTATTTACCCATAAAAGACCTATTATTTTTATAAAACTGCCATTCTGCTTATGGATGAGCAATGTCAGAGATGACAGCCAGCGGATAAAAGCAGCTCCAAATAGGTAGTAGTGGTTTCCTTGTTGCTGACTTGTCAACATGACATAATATGGAAGGCAGAAAATTGAGCAGAATTGGCTTTTATGGTTTGTATTTAATGTCTTTCCCACAGACACATATGTAACATTGGTTTAATTTTAATTCTGCAGATCCAAGGAGGTGATCCGACTGGAACAGGAACAGGTAAGGTTGAGTTTGAATCAAGTAAACTGTTCTCACTTCATGGGCTGTGTTGTTACATTTACTTCCAGACAATTTTAAATTAAAATTCTCTAAATGATGATATGTGGTACATTGCGTTTACTTTAAAACAGAGGTTTTATTGATATATTTTTATGACCATGTTGACTGTGCTCAAAATTTCATCTGATATATTCTCAGTCTAAAGCTTGGCCACTCTTCTGTGCAGAATTCTTGTGGTTTTTCTTCCTTTTCCTTCAGAAAATAAATAAATGAAAATTATAATAATTTTACAGCTGGTCTTCCAGGGCAAAGAACAAAGAAAGAAACACATTCATGCAAAGTTGCTTTCAAATTCAGCGTTAATGAAATACTTGAGACCTGCCTCGGAACTGGTGATTGGCCAGACACCATCTGTTCTCCCAGCTAGTTGCCTTGTAAAGCCCAAGCTGCTCTTTTTCTAACTTTTAGGGATCACTGTTACAAAATTCTTCCACCTGTTCTTTCTCCCTTAGTTGGAGATCTGGGAGCAGTCGTAGCAGGAATGGTCAGGAGGCAGAGCAGCTGAAGGGTGCCAGAGCATTGCCCACCACAGGGATAGGTCATCCAATAGCTCTGGTCACGGCTGTAAATCTGCTCATTTTCCACTTGCACCTTCTATCTGCCCACTTGTGGCTGTCACCAGCATCCCCAGCTCCTTGCTTGCTTAAATACTTTAGCTCTATTTACTTTGCAAGTAATGTTAGTGTGAGTTGCCCAACAGCTTTTCTTGTAGTGTATGTGATAATCAACAGTTGCAGAGTTTGAGACTAGCTAAAGGTTCAGTGTTCTGATGGCAAAAACCCATTAACAAGGATTGTTACCATCTATGCTTGGACTGTCAAATGTGATTTGATTTTTTTGTACAGAAAGTTTTGGTTCAAATCTCGAAAGACATAATTAGGAACATCTTTTGAAATGAGAAATTAAAGAGGTGTCAAGAGACAGGAGAGATTTAATAGGTTGACTCAGACACCTCTAACCCTTGCAGGGTGGAGTTCAGATCCTGCTGTGGAATGAAAATTAACTTGCTGGTGTCATTCCTGCTTCTATTTGTGCAAATGGCATAAGTGCTGTAAGACAGCAGAGTTAACAGAGCAGAGAACTGGCATCACTGCTGCACTGAAGGGCAAGGCTCAGCTCCACTGGCTTTGCCAGTAGGAAGTGAAATGCTAATAAGCACATAGGATGGAAATCCTCCTACGTGTATTCTTTTACTTAAAAAAAGGAGTCTAATGACCTCTAGTATTTTCCATCTTGTTTCCCTCCTTGTCATTCTTAATTAAATATGAATATATCGCAGGCGAGATGTCTCACAAACATCTGTCAGGACTATTAAAGTTCTAATAAAATGAACGGTGTGCACTCAAATAGACATGAGCCTTGCAGATTTTAGAGACCGGCTGCAATGATTGTAGAGTCCAAAGGGTGCAAATGTCTTCTTTGTACCTGAATGGTTTTTATTTTTTGAAGACAGTTGAATTTTAGATATCATTACCTAATCGCTTGTTGAATATGATAATATCACAAGAAAATCTAAATGGAGAGCCTGGTGGGCTGCTAGATTGCTCTTGAACTGTCATGCCTTTGTGTTTAATACTTCAGTGAAGCTGCTTAGACAGTTCACAGAGTGCAAGTAGTCTGTCAGGATTTGTTCCTAGCTACTGGATAGATGCAGGGCATTTGACTGTGAGGCAGAAACTCCCCTTGTGTGTCTCTGCTGTAAGAAGGTGGCCAGACCTGAAGCCTGATGTTCTCTTGGCAGCCAGGGGAGGGTTCAGCTCGGCAGCACTGCTCGAGCAGGGCGGGTGGACTGATGCTCTCCGGGGCTCCCGTGCTGTAAAAATGTTGGTCCACTGGTTTGTGCATTATTAATGTGATCGCAGGCATTCACTTTAGGAAAGCTCTGGAGTAAAGCACTGGGATTCAGTACTTTGTACCTTTTTTGCCTGTGGCCTGTTTGTTATTTGCGGGATAAATTCCCTTTTTTTGTTTCTTCTGCTGGAAGGGATTTCAGTATTTTTTTGACTCACTGCTTCTTAGAAGGGAAAAAAAAGATGCACCTTTGAAAGCTAAAAAAGTCTGTAAGATTAAATGGGCTTTAGAAGTAAATAATTTGACTTCTGTGATATCAGAGAAGCATATGAGAACACAACAGGGCTTTCTTCCCAGATATTTCAATTGGTAATAGGGAGGACTATTTGGAGGTTACCCTTTAAATGTCAATATTATAAACTGTTTCTATTAGAGCCTTTTGTAGGAAGGCTTCAGAACAAAAAGAACATACTTTGTTTCCTCATCCACACAGAACCTTCTGCTTTAACTGATGGTTTCTAGCTAAGAGATTTGGCCTTTATGTTTGTTTTTTGAAAAAAAACCCTTTTCTAAACTGATACATGGAAGATACATTAAGCCTGTATATATTTTTCTTCTATTCATTTAATTATTCCTGTTCATTATCTCAGGAATTAGAACAGACTTGTTTGAATTTCTTCCCACCATTTGGTTTCTGTCATCTGACATTCATCCTGTGTGTCAGGGTGTCAGGTTTATGGTTGCAGCCCCCAGATGCTGAGATAATCACCCACTCCATTGCTAACTAAGCCCAGGACCGTTCATCATCTGGATGGATTTGGGCACAATTAGTACAACATGACAGAAGGTTACTTGTCGTACGAACACAGACTGCAGCTGTGCTCTTGGCTCACCTGGATTAATGTGTTGTGTTTTGGAAACAGTTCACAGAGGTAAATGCCAAGCTGGTTGTCACTGACCGTCCCCTCCCACGGCTGCTCCAGCTGAACTGTTCTCTCTGTAAGCAGCACTGGGCCTTTCTTTGTTGTTTGTTATTCAGCTCCCCAATATGTCCTTTCTGAGTCTCTTTTGGACTGTCATAAAAGTAAATGTGACCCAGCAGACACGTGAAGGACAACCAATTCCTGGTACTCAGCAGTTAACCTGGGAATGGAGAAGGGTGGAAATTAGCATTATGGCATCTGGGAGTTGAGATACCACCCTGGGAAAAGAGTGGGGAATAGAGTTTTAACTTAGCATAGCTGTCAGACCTGCACTGCCAGAACACTCAGATACACACTCCTGCAAGGCTGATGCTGGTTTGGAGGACCAGACTCATTTTCCTGCAGCCTTCACCTTAATATTTCATATGACTACTGGGAGAAATTTTATTGTGGTGCAGCAGCTTATTTCTTTTCTAACAAAATAACCACCCATAGAGGCAGTATTCAGAGCAATAAGCTGAGTCATGGTCATTCTTTGTAATGATTAATTATTTTTAAATGAATTTTAGATTTGTGATGTATCTCTTTTCCTGCTGTTCATAACAAGTAAGTGGTTGAACATTGTGAGTAATTCTAACTCATGGTCGTGCAAGTGGAGCAGCTGCTCTGTATTCTCAGTGTTCCAAATAATAGAAGAAAATTTGCATGTAGAGAAAATAGGTTTGATGTCCTAACCCTTTTGTATGAAAAAGGGAAAACTATGCAAAGCATCACATTTTCAAAGCAGCATGGGCATTTTTCAGCTACTCTTTCTTGCAACCTGTTGGAAGGTCTCATGAATCAGCCTGTGATTTATGAATCCAGGAGGGCATAAAGGAGGCACATTATAGCTGTAAAAGTCCAGAATGAAATACCCCTGGTAGATGGGAATTGCATTTTGGTTGGCAGCAAGAAGAGCTCCTGTGAAATGTCAATAGCAAAGGACTCTGGACAAACTTGATCAATGCAATGTGATTTCCTAAGATGGCAAGTTCCTAAACTGTACCAGTTTTAGAGCCCCTTTTCTTGCATGATTGAAGCTTAGCAAAAGGACAAGAGCAAGACCTTTTTCTCTAGAATATACTCCTTTTAATCTGCAACCCCTCTGCAAATCCACTCTTGGGTTTGTGGGGTTAAGAGTACCAGGTCCTCCTATCTGAGAGGAGAGAAGCACTTACTGCCTGAACTAAGGCTTTCATATTTGCAAAATGATTCCAGAATCTCACTTGGAAAGCCCTACAGAAGTGTCAGATGTTATTATGTATCGCGTTGTTCCAAATGACAAGAAGAAAATTACAGAAAGTAAGCCATCATTTTTGTGAATCAGAACCCTCCCACTTCCTTACCACTGCTTAGCAATTTTTAAGCTAGAAAAAGGAAGATTTATTTAAAATCACAACTGTCATGAATGATGATTCCCAGCCCACACCTGGCTTTTGGAATGCTACATTTCTGAAGCTTTAGAGGCATCTCTCAGCTCTTTGCAAGAAAATTGTACAAATTCTGTTATTGTACCTCAAAAAAATTTTTAAATGCTTTTAGTAGGAACAAAGGCTACCAAAGAGTAATCTGGTTTAGTTCAAAAGACAATCTGAAAATGTGGCTTTTTTCTGTGTAGTTGCTAATATGTGATTGCTTCAGATGTCAGTTTAGATCTGTTCACCTGTTTACTATCATCAGCACAGGATGCAGATACAAGACTGAATGACTAACCATGCTTCAGTAGAAGCTAAATATATCTTGCCACTCTGGATAGCCACAGAAATTATTAATGTTCTTTTCTAAGAGCTGTGTGGTCTGTTTCATTTCATCTCTGTGTGAGAATGAGTTAAACACGTCTTCAGTTTAAGATTTTTTTTTTTTTAAATGGAGAATGTGTGGAATTGTCTCCCAGCTTCCTTCAGCTTTGAATCATGTGTATCTGAGTAGGCATGTGATTTTATTTTACAGAATTGTACAAAAACTCTTTCTGGTTCCTGAAGTCATTGACACTGTACGGGTTAAATGCTGTTGAACGCCAGTGTATTTCTGTGGCCGATCCCAAGTACATTTCCAGCTTTGTGCAAGCAGGAGATCCCCATGTGCAGGCTGTAATTATTCCCAACACCAGTCCAGCCAGTGGCAGTACATGCTGGGGCCATGGCTGCTGCCATGTGAACTGATTTTTAGCACAGAAGCCCACAGAATTTTTTTCCTGCACTTTTTGTAATAGGATCTCAGAAACACTTGCAAGTCCGGTAGGCACAGAGCTCCAGTTGGACAGAAGATAAGCTGAGAGGGAGGTGAAGTGACAGGCAGTGCTGCCAGCCGTGAATCCAACACCCAGAGTCAATTCTTGTTTTCGTGGGCTTTGCTTGTAGGCTGGTGCATCAGCACTGGGGTGAGGGGTTTGCATCATCGTGACTCCAGATATAGCCAGAAGAGATCTGTGTGCACTCTGAGCAAGATTTGGAGAGTGTTAGGAGGAGCCTTCTCTTCATGGCACATACAGGGAGTGTAAAATGAAAAGGCTCGAGCCAGACACTGCCATGCTCCCACCTCCTCTGTCTGCATCCATTCCGCTTTCAGAAAATGTACAGCCACACCTCCCAACTGTCTTGAAAATAAGCACAGTAAAATCTGCTAGACACTTACAAACACCTCATAATTATTAGTAGGTTTGGAACCTGTGAGTGGTTTTCCCAAGTTTACATTGAGCTCTAATGTAGAGAGTAAAATGTAAGAATGTAAAATCCCTGTTCCAGCTGAGCATTAGGCACTGCACTGCCACGGCCCTAGACTGATGAGGGGTCTCTACTTCATCTTCACAGAGAAAGTCGTGCTGGGTTTCAGTAATTAAAAAAATGTATAGATGTAACTTGCCATCTTCTGACTTGTTCTGTCTAGTCCTTCTTCAGGCAGATGCTTGAAGCCTGGAACAATTCCAGAGGTTAGCAGGAGTTTGACAAAAAGCACATTCAGGCTATTTTTAATTTAAGGAGAATACTTTGGGGTTTTCCTTGAAAAAGAAAAAAAGTATTCCCTTTAAATTATTTAAAAAAAAACCCAAACCAAAACAACAACAAAAACCCCTGAGCCATGCCTGCTCTGCTGTCTGAGTGCCTTTGCAGCGTCTCCACTGCCCTTTGCCAGTCTGTGCTGCCAGGTCTCCACAGACACTTCAGTTATGTCCTTCACAGCACGTCTGGCCTTTTAGGCAAATGCTGCACAGGCCATTCCCTGTTCTGCTGCAGCTCCCGGGCAGACAGAATTAGCCTTGGAAACAGCTGTATGGCAGACAGAGCAGGGGCTGTAACTATCTGCTAAAATATTAGTGCTTATTTCCAGAGAACCGGAATGAGCCAAACTTAGCTTTCATACATGTGAGATTAATTCTGACCTGCAGTGCATGATCCGAAATGAAATCATACAAAAATAAATATACCAAAACCTAAAGATCATGGCTCATTGCTCCTGTCTGCAAGCTCTTGGGTCTGGTTGTTTGTTGTGCCAGAAAGAGAGAGTCTCTCTGTCATTCACAATTTTTCTCTTTCCTTTTGAATTATTTTTCTGACCAGTGAAGGCTTCAGGCTTGATTCCACTCTCTTTCAGCAGCTTGACTGTAATTCCAGCATCAGCTGGAAGCACATGAAGGGTGTAGCAGACTCACGGGTTTGGCCACTTGCTGCTGTGTCCCATCTCAACAGACTGTGCTCATGTTCTGTATCCTCTGAAAACTTCAGACAGCACAAACTCCTCTAGAGCTGGCTGCAACTGTACCATATCCCTGTCACCCACTACTGGAAAAGATTGGCATATGGGATCAAGCTGATGGAATTTAGCTGATCTTAAAATATTCAATAGGCACAGATTGCTGAAGTAACCACTGCTGTACTCCTGATTACAGAAAATCCTTACAGGGTTTGTCCCCTTTTGCCACTTCTTGTCAAACTGCAGAGCAGGCAACACTCAACTCTATTAATAGGTCTTTTGAATATGATTAATTGGGTTTTTAAGTGGGTCAGCTTCTTCCAGAATTTCTCACTGAGTTCCACTTGCAGCTGTCCATATGTGATGCTTTGTTTGTTTTCACATTATCACCTGAAACTCTTTCCTCATTTAATGCACTCCTGTGATTTTTTGGGTAAGGTTTGCAGTAGGAGCCTGATTCATTCCTTGGTTTTATTTGCTGTTTGTGTGTGCAGCCATATCAACAAATTGCTTTCTGTGCTATGTGTGCACATGGCTGTGGAGCACCACAGATCCCTCCCTGGCCTGCTGCTTCTCCAGTGATACACTCACTCTGGAGGGCTCTTGAGCCACTTCTGCAGATGGACAAGTCTTGCTGCCTGTTTGGATAGTTTTGTTTGTTTTATTTTTAATACTGTCCTAAGGTGAAATATTTTTTCATGGTTTGTCAAACAAGATTATGGATTTGACTGTAAAACTATGACTCATCTCAGCCTTCGTTTTTCTTATTAAGAATGATCCTGGAGGAAAGTGCAAATGAAAATGTCAGATCTGTCATAAATAATGTAAAAATGACAGCCAGGAGGAGAGCTCTCACGGACCCTCTCTCTGTCCACAGTCACAGAAAAGAAATCAATTTTGGAGGGCTGGGGCTGGGGTTTGTGCAATTTTATTATCCTTTTACCTTCACTGCATTTAAGTGTTCACATCATCCAGCTATCTAGTCCAAATATCTAATTTTTGCCTTTTATTTTGGAGCACCATATATCGTCATTCTTCATTGTTTAGTCTGGAATTAAGCATTTGAGCTTGTAGCTCCTATTCTTAGTTGATTCTATGAATGTTTCATCTCCCTGGTATTTTATTTCCGGAAGCAATGCTATATCCAGAGTGCAATTGAACTGGTAGCTCTTTGCTCTGTGTTTTGTCATGAAGCCAATTTTAAAGATTTAATGTCTCAAAAGAGAAAAATTGTGGTGGTCCAGCAGTAAAAAATTAAATCCTTGACTGTTCTTCAGCACAGGATACATGAAGCTGTTGATAAAGTGTGGTCTGTTGCAGCAGATAGTGTGAGGCACAGAAGTGTGTTGCCAGTTGCAAACACCAGATTTCAAGGCCATGCTCAAATACTGGCCTAGTGATAGGGGTGAGGTAACAGTGTATTAACACATAGTGACTGGAAGTGCTGGAAACCTTGAATTTAATGTGCAAAACACAGGGAGAAACTAATGAAAACAAACATTATTCTATCATCTTTTCTCTTTTAAGGAGGAGAATCTTACTGGGGAAAACCTTTCAAAGATGAATTCAAGCCCAATTTGTCCCACACGGGACGTGGTGTTCTTAGTATGGCAAATTCGGGACCCAACACGAACAAGTCACAGTTGTAAGTAGTCATTTGCTTTTTTGTGCTTTATTGTTTCCCTCTGGACATTGTGTCTCACTCTGTTAAGAAGAAAAATGACGTTTTATGAGCTACTCTTTAAAGTTCAGTCAAGTGAAATATTCTGTCAAGTGGTGCATATTGCAGTCAGGGCTACAGCTGCTCTTAGCCAATCTAAGAGCAAAGTGAAGCATGGCAAGAAGACCCGTAGGTTTATTATATCAGCAATAATTTGTCTTTTTTGTTGTTATGATTAGAAGTTTTTGTTTGTTTTTGTCAGTGTCCCTCCCCCATGTTGCCCTTATAATTATCATCATTCATCATACCTCTTCACTCTGTTTAAATTTAGCTCCATATTGAACTTTCTGAAGGAATGAAATGAAACATAAACGCTATGAGAATATTACTTCTTTTTAGTCACCTGAGTTTAAATACATGGGAACAGTTCTGCTGTGTTGAAATGTGTAGACCCAGACGTGGCAGAGTGTACAATCTGGGATTGAGAATAACTTGTTTTCCAATGTACAAAAGCAGAAAGAGGACTAAAATGAGGGTAAATTTAAAGATACTGAGGTTGTAATGGCCTTGTTCATGTGTAACATTAATATGGGTGTTTGCCTGCAGTCCTTTAAAAATGTTCTGTGTCACTTTGAGCCAACTATTTATTGGTTGCTCTGTAAGTACTGCAGTATAAAAAATTGTTCTTTTATTGGGAGCCCCAGGAAAAGAGCAAGAGTGTGTGTGTGTACAGTGCTGTGTCTTGGCACTGAGGAGGGAGGGAGAGGGTCTTGGTGTTCATGATGCTGAGTGTTATGATGGCTTGTAAACTCTGCAGCAGTGTGGTTTGCTTTAATTAAACACAAGTGCTTGTCTCAGGGCCTCACATTCTTAGGCTTACTCGCATTCTTAAGCCTAAGCACGTGTGGGGCAGTTCACTGGATCAAGTTGCTGTACAACTTATTTTGGATTTGAATGTTCCTGCCAGCTCTCACGTGCTAAATTAGGGGAGAGTAGAGGCTTCTTTTCTTTTTTTTTTTTAAAGGGGATTCTAATAACAGAAGTTACAGAGACCATAAGTGATGTGCTATTTTGAGTCACATCATCTGCTGCTGTAAATGTGGCTGTATGTTCTCCTAAAATTTGCAAATGAAATATGAAATTCCTTTACATGTAAGTCCTTAAGAGAGTCCAGCTGCCCATATTTATAAAGGTTCCTAGGCAGCACTTAGACACATCTGGCAACTGCTCCAGCCTTAGGAACTCTGTGAAAAGCTCTCCCCATAGGTGACAGGCACTGCAGGGCAGAGGGAGCTGGGTCCCCTCTGCAAGGTGATGCTTGAATAAAGCTCAGGACTTCTCTGGGACCATCCTGAATTATGTTTGTTCTGTTGTCCTTAATTTTATTTTGACTGCAGTGACAGATGAGAAGCTTTCCCTGTATATTTGCTACTTCTCAGGGTTTTTTTGTTACAATGCTACATAACTGACCATATGATGATTTTAAGTATTGGATATCCAGGAATATAGTGGTACCCCATGTAGGAGTTTGCATTCTGCACAGCATCCCAATGCTTTCCTAGGGCAAGCTACATCTTAATAGACTGTCTGGCACATTACAGCTGCTCCTATTAACAATCATATAACTTCCTGAGGCAGTTGCTTATATGGAAAAGTGCTTTTGGAATGCTTATGTATTTTTAGCTGTCTCCTATGTAGTGTAACAGATGGAGACAGGGAGGAGAGCCAGCACTGCATGTCCAGCCAAGACAGGCCATCGTGGTCTGCAGACCACAGTGTGGAAACCTTTGTCTCATACATTTGTAGTCCAAGACTTCCAGAGAAGTATCAAGCTTTAGAGAACAGCTTTAGTAGTAAAGGTCGCTTTGGATTAGTGTTTTAGTTCCCATGTTTAAGTTTAAAAGTACAGCCCCCAGAATTAAAAATCCAATTAATTACTTCTGACACTTGAAAGTATTCTTCCGGGATGTTTGTATCTGGAGCACGAGTGTGCTCTGTCCAGAGGAGAAATGGATCACCGACAGGCCAGTTTAAGGGAAGAACAATGCAAAAAGTAAATATCCAGGAAATAGAAGTTTACACTGGCAGAGACTGTTGTGTCATGTAACTTTATTGCTGGATACAAGCTGCCCATCATGCAGGAGAAATGTTCTTCCCAGGCAGGACGCACGTCTGCCTGTCCTGCCTGTGCTTCCCAGGGCCTGCGTGGCCAAGGAGGCAGATGCTCAGCTGAATTTTGGACTTGCTGCAAGACTCCACTCTTGGAGTACTGTTTAAGAATGTTAGTAAGGTGAAAAGTGAGAAGTCAAACCTCCAGAAATGCAGGAACCCACAAAACTAAGGAGCTAAAGGATGTTTGGTCCACAGGCCTTCCAGAGAGGAGCCAGAGAGGGAGAGGGGCTTGGCTTCTCTCCGAAAGCTTTTGCAGACACTGTGTTTTTAAGCATTACTGGCTGTTGTTGAGGGTCAGTGGGACAATGTGGTAACTGTTATGTCTTTATTCTTTCTAGCTTCATCACATTCCGCTCTTGTGCGTATCTGGACAAGAAGCATACAGTTTTTGGAAGGTAAGTGAAGGATATTTTGGGCAGCAGCATAGCAGACATTCCCCCCTCTGTGTCTGAAGCCTAAAGAGAAAAATCTAGTAACTCTTGTAATTGAACTGGAGCAAAATCCTAGCTCACAATCCAGTTCTCGTGGTCATGAGGAGGTGGGCAACATTGCACCAGTGCCAGTCAGCAGACCCTGCCTTTTTTTCCTCCTTCCATCACTGTAAGTTGCCTCACTTCCCTTCTGTGGGTGGCCCTCCAGGAGTCATGAGCAAAGTAATCATCGTCATGTAATGAACCGTGTTAATATTTGTGCATGTTAATTGCTGGGACACGAGAGATTAGCTCTTCAATACTGCTTTCATCCTCTTACGAGCCATCAACTGAAAAATTAGTCATGACAGGACTGCTCTTCATCATGGCACAGAGCTTCTGCATAGATGAGGTCTTTTGGCCCTTCTTATTCTTTTTTATTTTATCCTTCTTTTCTTTTATTCCTGACAATTATCACTGGTATAAAATCTGTATATTTATGCACACATATATAAAGATACTAACAATGCCCAGACAGTGAGAGAAATTCATTCCTTATAAAGAAGTCTCTTCTGCAAGTCTTTTCCAGTGAAGTCTTCACATGATAAAGATTAGGGTATTTATTGCAGAAGAAGACACAAAATCTTTGTTATGGTTTGTTCTTTGCTTCCTCTGCTGCAGATACTTGGTATTTACCGAGTCAAGAGGAGCTGTTCTCAGACATCCCTCATGCGTGGCAGGAAGGGGGAATGTTACCAGCCTGCTGCATTGGGAGTTCCCGAGAATCTTACAGTCTTTTTTACTTGTAGATTTGGGGTTTTATTCTTTTCATAGTTTTATTCATTTGGAAGTCAGCAATGGAAAATAAAACCATGTGCTGTTTACTTTGATTGAATGTCATGCAGTTGTGCTGTACAGTGAAAGTGATATATTTAATCCATCTTTCCTGCCTGCAAGTTCTTGAGGCAGAAACTGCTTCATTTTAATGGCAGTTTATTTTAGTGCTGTTAGTTCCAATACTGATTCTTCAATAATTGCACTCTTGGAAATGTATTTCTTTTTTCTACCTTAGGTTTGTCCTAGAAAAAATTCGAAGTTCTCTTTAGTGAAAGCAGATAAATAAAGCAAATTCTAATACTAAAAGCCTAGAGTCAGTATATTCTTGGAGGAGTTACCTTATCCAGATCTTAGGACTATTTCACTTAAGCTACAATTTGAGTCCACCTTGCAAAAACCCCTTCAAATCCCCTACAGTAATGCTGTTAACCTGAGCTGGCCACCTCATCAAATAATGTCTGCGTTAGGACAGCTCAGCTGAAAATGTGCCTGCTCTTCAGTCCTGGGTACAGCCTGGCCTCAGCGAGCATCCTGTGTAGTCCTCCAGTGTCTCTGCTGTGTTTCCCCAGTGTGCTCCAGTTTCACCAGAATTCACCAGGAAGGCATTTGGAGAGAAGCTGAGCTGTCTGTGGTGCAGGGAGTGTGCTCCCCAAAGCCTTTGCACTGTGCTGAATATCTCAAGTACTTGTGATCAAAGTAGCTCAGATGGTGTTTCGCGTTGTATGCTGCCCTTTAGAGAGGAATTACTTAGCCCAGGTCAATCTGGTTAAGTGTATACAGCAGAGATTTTTGCAGTCTTAGCAAAGACTGTCTTAATTTGTGAATTGTCTTTGCTGCTACAGGAATCTGAGCTTAGGTGCCAGAGTGAAGAAGTGGTGCTGCTTATATTTTTAGCTGAAATACAATGGAAAAAGTTTATAAGGAATGTTGGTTTAGAATCATATTTGGCTTCCTGCATGAAAACTGAGTGACATCTTCATATGAACACAGAGCAGGGAAATTTTACTCTGATTTGTCTTGCATGTTAATGAAGATCAATTCAAAGAAGGTGAAAATGAAGATGCTGGGATATATGTATCCCAGTCAGTCTGTATTAATCTATAAATTGAATTACTGAATAATTGAATTTACCTACAACCATTTAATAATAAATGGTTGATGTGTGTAGCTTTTAAGATCTATATTTTTTCATCAAAATCCATCAGCTGTTTTTACCTGCATTGTTTTTAAAAGTCATAAAAGCCAGAAGGTGCCAGAGATTGTACCTCTAGTAAAATTCCAACTTCAGTTTGCTATTTTAGATCCTGGGTGATTCCAGGATTTGGTGACTATATCTGAGCTGATTATAGTACAATATTATCTGGGAAGCATATCTAGGAATAATATCTAGGTTTTAGAGCAGAACGAACCCATGATATCAGGATTCTTTGTTTCCATCAATGTTTAATTGCATTGTTAACTGGATGTTTACTGGCCTGTTGTGACTTTCATATAGATTTGAGGATTACTTATTTCAGTTAATATAAAAACCTAAATACTCTGATCTGAACTGTACTCTCAGCTACTCCTGTGTGACTCTGGTTCATGTTAGGTATCTTGAAGAGCACAGTTTGACCTGTTTGTAATTTGTGTAGAGCTTTTCAGCAGGCTTTCCACACTCTGGAGAACAAAAAAGAGTGAAAGGGCAACCATTCCCTACTCCTTTCTTTGTTTCTTTGGTCCTGGGTGGGATGCAACATTGAAAAGATCTTTCTCTGGAAATGCATCTTATTCATGTCCCCACTGGTCTGAAACACAATTTTTTACGTAGGAGAATCTATTAATGCCCACACCTGGGCAGTGGGACTGTGAAGAGGTGACGTGTCTGCCTTGATGCACTGGAATTTTCAAATCTCAGGAGAAAGGTGTGGCTGGAGGACAGGGAAGGGCTCATCATGATTGTGCTGCCCACCATGGCAGTGATGAGGATGCAGGTACTGAAAAGAAAGGAGATAATCTGGCATGGCTGAGGAGCAAAAACAGAGAGTGAGAGAAGAATGCCTTCCCTTGGAGGTGTGTTGCAGGCTGCATGGATTTCCTGCTCCAACAGAGCTGCCTAGATTAAATTAGTAATTACCATTTCTAGTAATTACTATTTCTTCTGACTTAGAGAATGATGTAATTAACATGAAAACCAACTGGTGGCTTTTATGGGCTTTTAGTTTGCTGGTAAGAGGTTTAATTTCGAAACTGAGATAATGTAAACCAAGTGACATGCCTTTGCTCTGCACAGAGGGGATGAGAAGCATTAGCAGGGGGCTGCTGCCTGGGGAGGGTCCTGCCTGCTGCTGCCCTGGGCTCTGTGCCTGGGGTCTCCCTCCTACCCATGCTCCAAGCAGAGCCTCAGCTGTGCTGTGGTCTGCAGGAGCTACAGGAACACTACAGCCAAAACAGAGATAGGCTCAGGTTCCTGTTTGGTGTGCTTTATGAAATTTAGATACAAGTACATCCCATCCATGTTGTTCTTATGTTTTCTGTTGCAATGGTTCACAGCTCCTGTGGATCAGAGACCTAGTACATTCTCCCTTTATAAGCAGAAATAGAAACATAATCTCTGTCCCTGAGAGCTGTGTAAGTGGAAAAGAGATTGCATGTAGATACAGGGAAGTTGTGACAGTGACCCATTTCAACCTACCTTCCACCACCTTTGGAAAAAGAATGCCTCAGAAAAAACTGAAATTGCTTCATCAATGTTTTTTGGGAGCCTGTTCTGAAGCTAAAGGCACACATTAAAAAGCGCATGTTTAAAATAGTAGTGGAAAGTGATCAACAGAAGGAGAAAAATGCTTTCAGAATTTTGGGTGAGATTTAGGACAAGCAGAGCATGGTGGGCTTGAAAATGAGGGCATGTTGCAGATATGTGATGCGATAAAACGAAGGGCAATAAAGGGAGCAGAGAGAAAAGTGTTTTGGTCAGAGTGGCAAAGCTGGAAATGATCTGTGCAGCAGTTCTGTGTGTTTATTAGAGCATCACTTGTGTTTGTCAAGAGCTGAGAAAAGAAAGTGGCAACTGAGACAGGAGAGGAGCATGTCAAGGACAGTTTTCTCCTTTGTATGAGGCTGCACATATCTGCTTACGTGCATAACTTTCACTGTCTCTTGAGGTTTCTGCTGCTCATTCTTGAATTCTCTTGTTCCCAGAAATAATGAACAAGGTGGTTTGGGAAACCTCAGACTCGGTCAGATTGGAGGCATCAGTCAGTAGCTGACATGCACTCAGCTTATTCTTCTCTTTTTTTCCCTTCTCCCCTTGCCAGATGCTTTTGTGCAAGAGAGTTCTTCCCTTGGATCAGTATCACTCTGTATTAGGTATTCCTTAACCTGTTTCATGCTTTCTACTGCAATTCTGTAGACTGGGGCAATGAAAGTAACTCTTGTCCTCTAAAGTAATTAGCTACATAAAACAACTACCAGACATTATTCAGTTACTCAGGTACTGTTAAATAACACAGTGTCTGTTTCCACTTGCAACATTCCCTGTATGATTTGAATCAGTGAATCTCAGTTGCTTCTAAGCTGGAAAACTCATGTTCTTGTGGCTCTTCTGCTTTAGTACATCTGAAGATGGGAGAAATAGTGTGACAGCAGAAGAGCTGATTCTATGTAGGGAGACTGACCTAATTTTGCACTGCAGAGTCTGCTCCCCAGACACCGGGATAGGAGCAAAGAGCAAGGTGGGAACATGAGCCAGGCCTCCCTGTGGAAGCCATGGCTGTAGTGTCCTGCAGCACACAAGCACTGGGCTCTTGGAGCTGCATGAGGGCTGCTGTCATTTCCAAAACAGTCGTATGATCTCTGAAGAGGAGCCTGTGCCAAGGCAGGGAAGTCCTTTCGTGCCAGGTTCACCTGTTGAGTCTAGTTTCAATAAGGCTTTTTCCAAGTTGTTTTATTTTTTCAGCACCTTTTATTACCATGTCTCGCCTGCTAGATTAGGGCCTTATCTAGCAGAGAGATGGAGATGTTTTGGCTGCACCCTTGTTGCACATTGGACTTGCTCACTCCATTGCAGATTGGGTGTATGCATAGAAAACATTTTGTCCTGAGTGTACGTGTTTGTGCACGTATGTGTTGTTCTCTCTGTGTGTGTATATAAATGTATGTTCTCCTTTTTATAAAAATAACCTTCAGGGCAGAATGTGTTTACAAAAGAACAATTTTTCTTTCTGGTTTCTGTTTGTAGTTTAAAGCTTTTTTTAAAAAAAAGTCCAGACATTGTCCTTGTATCATCTTCTGACCAGGAAACTCTTATCATGTTGGCCCACTGCCATCCCCAGCATTGCATAAGGCTTAATTCCTATAATTCTTCCAAACAAAAGTATGAGAAATAGGTTCATGTGTGAATGTCTCTGGAACTGCAGGAGAGATGCAGTTTTCTTTGGGGGCAGCACTAACGGATGTACAGTGAGACCTTCATTGGCACATTGCAAATGGATAGAGCCTGCTCTGGATATTTCACTTCTGCCTCATGCAAAAGCATTGGCAGTGGTTATGAAAGGAGGTTACTAGTTTACATAAAGGAGCCTTAACAGGAAGTAAGATTTTAATAACACATCTAAATGCAAAGGTTTCCAGTGCTAACTTACCCAGCTTTCAAGAAAACAGAATTGCACGAGTAAGGGCACATTTTTGTTTTCATTCCTATGCTAACAGAAAAAAAATACCCTAAATGTACCTGCCTTGTCGTTCATGCTTAAATGTAATGCAACATTTATCAAGCTCCTCTAAAAATACAAGCTGTCTCAGGGATGCTGAGCTAAATATATAGTTGAGATCATTATTTCTCTGTTCAACATCTACTGGAAGCACACAGCAAATCCCCGGTTTCACTGGTTGTTCCAATGTGAATGGTGTCTTGAAAGCATCACCCTTATCACTGTAAGGTGTCATCTGAACACCTTTTTAAACCTCTGTCAATTTAGGACAAAGCGTGTGTGACACCTTATAAAAGGAATAGAGCCAGAAGTAGTGGAAAAGGTTAAACTTGTTTATGCCCTTCTCCCTTCCCTTGCCTTCCCTTCCCTGCTGGCTCCCAACCTGGCACAAGTGACACTGCACAAGACCGGCCAGCACAGTGTGAACTGTCCCTGTCTGTGTCACACGTTTAGCACGTGTAAAGAGTATAAAGGGATGTGAGTCTCAATTTCTGGAATCTGTATTTTCTTTTACTGAAAATGACGTACAGATTTCCTTGAATATTAGAATACTAAGTAGTGGCTCGCTCTTTAGAGGATTTTTAAAAATATTTTTATGTACTGATCTGATGGTCTTTTCTACATATAATTTGCATGGGCTTTTTTCTTGGCCCAAAATATATGTTGTTGGGCAGGCAAAGAATCCCAAAACCTTCTCTGGTGTGTTGGTTTCCTCATTCTATGAGGAGCAGTTGCTGTGAGGAATGCCAGTGCATGGGCTTTGACACATTATATTGCATCAAACTGATTTTAGTGCTGCGATGTGACATAGTGAGATTTGACAATAACAACATGTAACGTTTCAAGAGCCTGCTCGTACCTTGTCTCTCTTAGATCAGAGGAAAGCTTGCAAAAGCCTTTACAGTTTGGAATATTCAATTTTTTTTGCATCCAGTTCCGACTGCCAGGTTCGTGTGTAGTTCAGTGTTTACTGGAGGGGTGATGTTTGCAATCAGATCTTATCCTTTTTGGATGTTAATTTTTAGTGGTGAGATACCAGCCTCAGCCAGGCCTGACCCTGACAAAGCTCCCAAGTGCTCCCTGAACAAAACTGACTCAGAGATTATTTCCTGTCCCTCTGGTCAGAGCTCTCTCCTCTGAGCTGGTGGTCTGTATTCAAATTAGCTTTTATTTTTTATCAGTATTGCAGCAGTGTCTTTATAAAGACAAAAACGTATATTGAGAGCTGACTGTGCTGACAGTGTAATACACAGAGATGCTCTGTGCATAATGTTGGAGAATGCAAGGAAGAGAAAAGGAAGCAGTTTTCCATTTGAGAGACAAGAAGTGAAGAAGAAAAGAGAATGACATGCTCTGCAGGCATAACAACTTCGTCTTCTTTCCCCTTAGCCCTTTACAATCATGTCAAAATAGACTATTTAGGTCATTTACTGATGACCTGTGAATGACCATGTCTATCACAGCCTTTCAAAATGTACAAGTGACAAAATATTACCAATAAAGTTTAATTAGCAGAGCAACTGAAGATCCGGTAGCATCAGTAAAATGCATTAGAGCTAATATTGTGGGAGGTCTAGCTATGGGCTAAGGGATTACTCAGCTGAGATTGCCAGTGCACAGCTGATCTGGCCATTTCAAATCATCAGAAACCTAATTAAATGAAAACATACAAGCAGATAATGAGTGAGCTGTTGGCTAGAAAATCCTCCGATATTAAATCAGAAGTTTCCTTTGGGGCAGTTAAAATACAGTGAATATATCTTGGGCTGGGTGTTAATCACCAGTATTATAAGTGAATCTGATATTGGCCTGGAGAGAGATTTTAAAATTGAGTTTTTGTTATGAACTTTCCAAAGTTCATACAGGGTCTTCAATCCCTGTGCAGCCTCCCCCAGTCTGCTCCCTCCAGTCACAAATGACTGAGGCTGTTCTAGCCTGCATCCATGGGTTTTAATTGCGCCTAAAAGTCACAGCCTGATTACAGAATATCAGCAGGCCCTTGGGGAATAAAGTTTGGAGCAGCACTGAAACATGAGCAAGCACAGCTGTGCTGGGGCAGGTGCTGAGAACCCCGTCTCTGTCTCGGTTCCTCCTCTGGGATGGGGTCTGTCCTTTTGGTTGTGGTTGCAGCCTGTCCCAGCCCACGGGCCAGCAGTGAGGGCACGGGGGGTGCTGCAGAAAGTGTATTTCTCCATTGAGCCAGCTGAGACCATAGCAGGTGAGAGTCAGAGGCCTCTCCTGGTGCTGGCCGGGCAGACTCTGCCATGCTGGGACTGGGCAGACACCTTTGAGAGGGAAATACCCTGGTATGAGTGTGTACAGTGTATAAAGGTGACTGTGAATACCATGTGCGTTTTGGTTGAGGCATTGCTTATTTCTTTGATATGAAAGCAGAGTTTGGTGATAAAGTGTTCCACATATTCCACCAATTTGGTATCCTTTTTCCCCACTGGTTTCATTTAATTTGATTTTCCCCCTTTTCATCTGCCCATCCCTTGCCAGCCTACCCGTGCTGGTGCTGTAGTGCCAGTAGCCAGGCTTCAGAACAGCTACCCTCCGTGAAAGCTGGGGGATTGCTGGCTCTTGGCTCGCCCTGTCCCATGGGCAGCCCTGGACCCCTCAGTGGCCAGCTCCTGCCCCTGCTGCTGATGTCCTGGCCTCAAACTCCCCTGGCTCCTGGAGCAGTGGTTTTGAGAATTACGGCTGCTTCTCATTGTCCCACAGCCATTACTATGGGCTGTATTTTTGGTTCCTGGCCATGTGGCTTGGCTCTATTAAAACAGATGTTGTCCAGCTACAGGCTGCTTTGCTAATGGATCTGGATCACTCGGCATCAACAGCCTGTCTTCCTCTTTATTTACTGCTCTTCTAAGAATAGCTGTTTTCAAATTTAATTGTGGATGATGATGTGGATAAAAGTGTTAAATACCCTGGGACCAAGAGCTGATCCCAGCAGGACCCCTCTGAAAATATACTGACTCAGTGGTTCCTGTTTAAAATTAGATTTTGACACCTGTCAGCCAATTTTTTATTTAATGTGTGCTGTATTCACTTTATATCATTCTGGTTCCTCAATCAAAATATCAGCCGCCTTCCAGAAGTCTGTTCCATGGACACTGTTATCCCTGTTAACCACATCTGTTGTCTCAAAGATAGAAGGTTGTTTGACAGACACTGTTTTCCACAAAACCTTGTTGATCGCTGTTACTTATTTCCTTTCTTTCTTAATCATGTCCTGTCTCCGCTATTCCATTATTTTGCTGGGATGGATGACAGGATGACAGGATTATAATTATCTGGGTTTCCCCATTTATCCTTTCTAAATATGCTTTTCTAGAACGTTCCCATTGTTCCACACTTTTTTTGAAAATAAACATGCAACAGTCCAGAAAGCCTTCAGCCTTAAACATTTTCAAGCAAGTGTTTGGATATGTTGACTTGAAAAGTGAGAAGCCAGGGATCTAAGGCCCTCCTAGGTGAAAACTGCTTTGAGAAGTGTCCTGGTCTTACCCTGTGGCTGTGACTTGCTGCTCTGCTGCCTTCCCAGAGCCCTCAGGAGCTCACAGTCATGATGTTCTTCTGGAGGAATCCTGTGCTTTCTGTGTTACTGGTGTTAGTGCAGACAGCTCTGCCACTGCTCTCCTGTACTGCTGTAGTTACCGTTCTCTTCCTGATAACACTCTTAGGTCTCGTATACAATTTAAAAATAAAGAAAAAGAAAAGACTTGTTCTTCGTCTGGCTGGTTTGTGTGGCTCCCAGATTTTGGGCTTTGCTTTGCCTGTGGGTGTGGGACTTTTCCATGTTCTGTTTAATTTTAAATTCAAATCCCATATTTGAGGAAAAAATTCTTATCTTCCACACTGAATGGCATTCTCTTAGGTCTTCCAAACACAGTTGCTGATTCCCCTCCCCCCAAATATGATGATTTAAAAATCTGCTAGAGTAATGGGCATAAATCAGATATACTAAAGGTAAGGGTGTAGGAATATTTAGAGTATGTTGTGACAACTGGATGACATGTCTTTCCTCTTTTAGGGTGGTTGGTGGCTTTGAGACTCTGACTGCTATGGAGAACGTGGAAAGTGACCCAAAAACAGACCGTCCCAAGGTATGTGTGAAGCACTGGGGCAGTGGCCTCACATGGGTATGCTGGTCACTCTGCTGACACTTCTTGAAACCAAAATAGGGGGAGATGGCACAACTTAATCTGCAGATGGAATTACTGTTCTTCTCTTCTGCTTCCAGGAGGAAATAAGAATTGAGACAACAACCGTTTTTGTTGATCCCTATGAAGAGGCAGATGCACAGGTGAGGTTGCTTGGCTGGTTGAGGTTTTTTTTTGAAAGGCCAAAGCTTTTCTGTGGAGAACTTTGCAACTTAATGCCTTTTCTTTGCACATGGGCAGCTCCCTGGCCCATCTGCTTGCCAGCTGAGATTAAGCAGCTGCCATTCAACATTGCCTTTTTGCCAGGATCCCAGTCACTCTTTCAGTGGAGAGTTACTTTTGTAGCTGAGTCTGGCACAGCTCCCAGTCCATCAGGCTTCTGATGGTTTCATTTCAAATGCCTCCAGTAGCTGCAGGTAGCTGCAGGTGAGAAGAAAGGAGTCTTGCTGTAATGGCTGCAGACAGCTTGTTTGTAGTGGCCCTTGAGGGCTGTCACCTAAAGCCTGCCCTGTAATCTCAGTGGTGTGCTGATTGCTGGTTTAGAGTGCTCTAAAGCTTCAAAGAATTGTAGACATTTTCTCCTTATTCTGCGCTATCTCTTGCAACAGATTGCACCCTTTGCTTCCCACAGGTAGCTGCTGAAAGAGAGAAGTTCCAGCAGGAAGAAGAAGCAGCCAAAATAAAGGCTGAGGTGGTCCCACCAAAAAAAGAGGTTCAGACTCCTAAAACTTACCGGCAGGGGATTGGAAAATACATCAACATGGCTGCAGCGTGAGTTCCATCTCATTTTCGCTGAATATTTTAGGTGCCTTTCCTGCTGGATGCTGGCCCTGTCCAGTGCCATTGCTCAGATGGTTTGGGCCAGCAAAGACACCCTCATGTAGTCCTAACAGTCAAGAGTTTACTTCATTTCTGTTGTTTTTCAAGGTCATGCGTTAACCGAGTTTCTCTTTTAGCCCTTGAACATGACCAAGCTGGTCCTTAAAAGCATTTGCTGACTTCAGAACTGTAGATATATTTCCAGAACTCAGAAGTCTTTGAGGAACTGTACTGTGTCACTTCCTACACCATCTTTTATCCTCTTCCTTTTCTGTGGCTATTTCTGAAGGCCATGGTCCCACAGATGTTTCTCTTTTAGCAACTTCTGCCCTGCACAAAGTAGCTGCCCCAGGCCCCTGTCAGTTTGCTGCTCTGGTTCCCTGTTCAGCTACACAAACAGCTGTACCAGCACAGCTGAAATGGCTGGAAAGGGGAGCAGGTTCCAGGCTTGCTGTGGGAGCACAGGGAAGCTGGGTAGCTCCAGGGTACCTGGCTGGTTGGACAGGCTTATCCTAAAGCACCCTCTCCCAGACACCCTTTGTACCCTTGTCGGGACTGGCAGCACTGCTTTCTTTCCTAAGGACAGCACAGAATCCTGGCTGAGCAGCAGCTTAGCATATGTTTTGGAAAAATTAAAATAAATGCCTTCCACTTCAGTTTTAGCAGACTTCTCTAAAAGCATTCGCAAAAATGCTGTTGTCTGTCTGCTACATAAAGGCCTGTATTTATGCATACACAGATCTGGGCAGCCATTTAATCAGCTTGTGTGTGCCTCTGTGACTTACAGGCATTTGCATAACTGAGAACAGAAATATGTTAGCTCAGGTAGGTCAGTTTAGTGTGTCAGTAAAATTTTTCAGTTGCAGAATACTGCTTGTCCCTTAAAATACTATGTCCAGCTTAAAACTGCTGACATGCTGCACTCTTGTTTACAGAGGAAATCCAGCAGCTGTGGCTCTGTGGAAAAGACCAGGTAGTATAGAAAGGATCTTCAGTCATTGCAGCCTGCTTTGGCAGATTTAGGGTTCTGTGTTCTCCCTATCAGCTACTGATATCTGACAATAAAACCACAGCACATGAGCTGGCTGCACAGCGTTCCCTGGGGTTGCAAGCTCTGCTCAAGAAAGGCTGATAATAGCAGCAGGAACTGCAACAGGCTGGGCTGAAGAAACAGGAAAGGATCTGAAAAGCTCTCCCAGCTGCTTTATACCTAATTCTCCATAAATCCTTCTGCTGCCACAAGTGCAGGTGAGAAGGTGTGGGGAGAACTCATGGCTCATGTTTCCGTGACCATGCTGAAAAGGTACAGCTGTTAAATCTTCAGCTCTGGCCCAGAGAACTCACTGTGCTTTGAACACATTCCTGAGAGTGTTCAAAGCCTGATCCAAACCATCCCCATGGACTCATTCTCTCTCCTTCTGGGCATGCCAAAAGCCCCCATCCCCAACCCCTGCAGTCCCCATGCTGGCGTGGAGCTTGCACTCCTGTCTAGTTGACAAGGGGTGATACACAGCTCCAGTATAGCTGGTGCTGCGAGAGAACAGGCAAAACAGGCATCCAAGCTGCCCTGGTCCCACTGGCAGTAAAGACTCCCTGAGAGTTGTTTTCATTCTGGCTGCAGGAAGCGCAGCGTGGAGGATGACGGGCCCTCAACCAGCACAGCTGTGAAGAAAGAGAAGAAGAGCACAGGCTTCGGGGACTTCAGCTCCTGGTAGCAGCATGGGGAGCCCAGCACTGGGGCAGCACAGCGCAAACAGGAGCCTCCCACGTGGCCCCAGAGAGCCCAAAAGACGGTCTGTCCTGGGAAGGGAAGGCACCAGCCTGCCCCTCCACTGGCAGAGAAAACTGCTGCTTTGTTGAGGCTGGTTAATGTGGCTTTGTTTTCTAGAGAGCACATTCCCCCACTGCATCTTCCTCGAAGGCTGTTTTGTTGTTGTTTTGCAAAGCAGGGAGCAGGCAGCCCAGCTCCCCGGGGATCAGCTGGAGCCTTTCTCTGCGTGGCTGGCAGCAGACCAGGCAGAGCCCAGCCTTGCAGACACTGCTGCAGTGAACAACTACGGTGGTGAAAGAGCTCCTTTTACAGGTAATCGTTCCCAGACCAGCCCAGTGTGCCAAGCGAGGGAATGAATTAATGTGCTGGGAAGCGCCTGTGCTGCTGGAGAGCTCTGTGGAGGGGCTCCAGCCTGTCCTGCCCTTAGCTTCCAGCTGCCTCCTGCTGGTTCTCAACAAGGACCAATTTGGTCTCCTCTTTGCCAAGATCCTGTCTGGACTGACTGCTGTCAGTCTCTGAAGGGCCCCGCTCACTCTAAAACGAGCCCTCTCTGTACTCGTTAAAGCCTCCAACAGCCTGGGAAGCTGCAAATCTACATGGGGAGCCTGGGGCAGCTGCACCACTTATTCCTCCCAGTGGCTGCCCTTCCCTGAGCCACTGGACAGCCAGAGGTGCCAGGATGCACCAGTTCACACCTGCCCTCAGGTCCCAGAAACTACAGCCTTGAGCAGCTGAGCAAGAGTAGAAACAACTCTTTTGTTTGTTTTTTTTAACACCCATCCCTAAAGCCTGGTCCTTGCAGGGTAACACACTCCATAGTCTGCTCCGACGTCAGGTTTCCCATCATTAGGAAAAACCACATAATATAGCTGACAGGCATCCCAGATATTTCCATTACCCACAAATTATTAGGAATCTTAATAAAGGCCTTATGGGGTAAAGATATATCAGCCTGTGAAGTTTTAATCCCAAAGCATCTGTGTGTTACCATCACTTAGATGTAGCAGGCTAGATCTTGAATATCACATTTCAGTTCATGTGAGGTGTTTTCAGATAAGAGAAATGCCCTCCCTACCTCCTGTGTGGCTGAGGAGAAAGTTTTGTAATCCCCTTTGGAACAATACATTTATATCGGTGGTTTCATTCTTTAAGAAAAGACTCAATTTATAGGAAATTGCTGTAAAAACTTTTGGAAAATATTTTGCATTAAATGCTTTTATTTTCTTTTGAGTGCTTGACTTTGACTGTTCAACTGTTATTTCCAAGATCATAGCATTGCAAAGTTGATTGTTGTACAAGGAAATGATTCATTCCTGCTTTTTAAGATGCTCATAAGGAATTCTGGGATCTCTGCGGATATGATTACATCTTTGTTAAATTATAGGAAGTTCAAACTAATTTGAAAGAATAATAGGGGGAGTTTGTTTTGCAAACGTCTTAAGTTTGAAATAACATGTGTTTGATTACTGGAACGGGGAATTTGATGGTACTTTCCTAAATCTGAGTTTCTTCTGTCTTATTGGAATCTCTTGTTTCTCCTGCACTGGCCCTTTCATGATAAATTGTTATTGATCCCCTTTACCTAATTCGTACTTCAGCACACTTTTGAGTAGTCAAGTTCACAGCATTGCTAGAGCTGGGATAGGCAATTTTATGAATCCATAAGGATAAAATGCTGGTTTTGTACTAGATTAAAATGGAGATTATTATGAAAGAAAGGAGCTTTTGATTACAAGGAAGGCAGCAGAAGTGTGGCAAGGGCTCCCATTGCAGCAAGTCCTTGCTGCAGATTGATCCGAGGGGCAGTTTCCTGTTGTGGCAGCAGGCTGTAGAGATAACTGCCCACTTTTCCTTTCTGTTCCAGCTTTTTGGCAGAGCTCACTGCAGTCCCTGAAGGACCACTGCTGTGCACAGTGCAGAGGGACTGCTGCCCTTCCAAGCACTGCCTTTGCACTGCTCCTTTGCTCACCATTTCCCACCATAACATTGGACACAAAAGAAAGAACAATTTCCTGGCTTCTAGGAAGGACTGACTGTGACCCTTTCAGTTTTGCTCCAAGCAGGGGTTCTCCAGCCGTGGTTCACCTCTGGACCTGGATCCAGCTCTCTGGCCTGCTGGTGCTCCCAGCTGCTGTCGGTGGCTCCCAGACTGGGGGACGCTGGCTCTGGCCCATCCCCAGGGTGCTGCAGTGGCCCAGGGGTTTGGCCAGTGACCAGTGCTGAGTCAGCAGCCAGACTGGGCTTCGTGAGAGCTCTGCAGGGCCAACACTGTCACTGTTCCACCACAGCCAGACCCTGCAGTGGAGTTTTGTCCTGCAGAGCCTCACCTCTGCTCCCTCCAACACCTGTATTCAAGTCCATTTCTTTTTAATTTCAACTTCCCTTCCAGTTACTGGAATCCACAGGGCCAGTGTGGCACAGGGGGCAGGGAAAGATGGCGGGGCACAGAGAGCAGGGCAGTGTGCTGTATCCCTCATTTTTCCAAAACCTAGCTCTTTGCAGGGTGACTTGCAGTTTCCACTACCTGAGTCAGGAAAGGGGAGGAAGGAGACTGTACTGAGACCTTTTTTTCCCCTTTCATCACTTGGTTCTCCAGCAAAGACGGTGTGTTAAGGGAATACCCAGCTCCTGCTGTGGCCAGAGGGATTAGCAGGAATTGTGCAGCCTTACTACAGGAACTCACTCCTGGGAACCACTGTGCTGTTTGTAAGCACATTTTTACATTCTTTGACACTTTTCCAGTAAATGTGCTTAGAGAGAAAAAGTAGGATTTTAACCAGAGGCTGGAGAAGCTTTTGTCTGGCCTTGACTAGAATAACACCAGCCCTCTTGTACTTTGCACTGCTCCATACCTGAGTTGTTCTGCTGAAAGGCACTGGGTGACTGGTGAATTCATTGTTTCCTGAGATCTGGCACCATAGCAGACAGCAGAAGCACAAAACACCCTTGAGAAGGCAGTGGTGTGTGGTGGGGCTGGCAGCCGAGGCCGATTGTTTCCATACACAAAGAGGGGGCTCACGAGGGACTCAGCTCTTCACCTCTGCTTTTTCTGGCATGAATTCAGCTTGGCCCCTCAAGGAGCAAAGTATTGTCTGTGTGGGAAACAGCACAGATCGAACAGTTTTTCAAGCCAAGTAGCTGCAACTCTGTTACCATATTTACCAAGAGAAAAAGCCAAAAATATTGTTCCGTTTAATTTTGCCTGTTCCCTGCTGGTTTGAATGGCTGCAGCCCAGGAGTTCAGACTACCAGTTGCTCTGCTTCAGCACCACATGGTTGATCATGGTGGTACTCATCTCATGTGGGGCTATGAACTGTGAGAAGTCAAACTGTGTTTGAAGGTCTCCAAGGGAATCCTGCTTTTCCCTCCAGCCCCTTTGAAGACACAGCTGAGCCCAGCACGGGCTGTGAGTCCCCTCGGCTGCTGGCAGAGTCACTGGCATGGCCGTGGCCGCCCTGCAGGTGGAGGGAGCAGCTGGCGGATAAAACACTGGGTTCTAAGTATCAACTACTTCTGGGATCCCCCTGCCACCCATCGCCAGCAACGTTTGGAGGGAACAGGATGTCGGAAACCTGGCACAGGAAGCATCTTTTATAAGCAAGAGGAGGGGATTTGCCAAAACACCCCCCAAGTTTCCACAGTGTTTGCTTTGGAGGAGGCAAACAACCGCCCTCAGCGGCACAGGAAGAGGCGGCAGCGCCGGGCCCGGCCGCGTTACAGCACGGCGGCGCGGCCGGGGAGCTCTCGCTTCCGCTCTTTCTTTGGGAAGTGTGTTTGTTATCACAGCCTTGTGGAGGATTTAACCAGCGTGTGCTGGGACTGTGGGGAAGGGGCCAGAGCCATGGCGCCTAGAGAGGCATTCCCACTGAAGGGGCACGCAGCTGCTTGGGCCAGAGCTGGTGGTGGCGGGACGATGGCGGGAGAGCTGAGGGCAGGGGACCCCCGCAGTGAAGCCGTGTGGGGCTGGCGGCCGGGCGCCATTTTGCTGCAAAGCCTGAAGCGCTCGGCCCTGGGGCACCGACCGTGAGGGGCTGCTGCGGAGCGGGGGCCGCGCACGGAGCCCCGGCAGGGCCGGCACTGACTCAGCCTCCAGGGAGCTCAGGCGTTGCAGCCCGGTGACTTCATTCTCTGGAAATAGCAACCGAGGAGGAACCATCTCTGTCACTACCGTACCGGTACAGACACTCAGCCAGTAATGGCTCCTTGGCTAAAATGCGTATTCCAGAAAAGGCACCTGATGCCCTGCGAAGGCTTCAAGGGAGAATGACTCCTGCAGTTCCACTGGTTGCAAAGTAAAGCAAAGCCATGGCAGCAGCTGGCAGTGGCTGTCTCAGGTAACAGGGGCCCTCACTCTTATCACTGGTGAGCTGAGTCTTCCCGAGGTTTCTGCTGGGGCAGCACAGAGCAACCCCTGAGCATGCAGCTATGGCATCTGGCGAGGGATGTTGGAGCTCCATGGAGGCACCCTGTGGGTGTCCAGTCTGGGTTTTTCCAGGGGAGCAGTGCAGGGACAGGGCTTGTGGTACTGGGGCCAGTGTGAAGGGCTGGTGTGGGCACAAGGCAGGTGTCCCAGCGGCACCAGGCCCCGGAGCCCCCTGCCTCGTCAGCCGTGGCAGCCCTTTGCTGGCCACTGCAGGACAGGCTGGCAGGAGCTGCTGCTGCCAGCACGATGCCTCAGCTGCGGTGAGAAAAACCCTCCCCAGTCCCACATCCCCAGGCTGGGGCAAGCCCATGGCACAGGGCCAGAACTTGCCCCTTTCCAGCATTGCTGTGGAGCTTTCAGGGGTTAAAATGTATCTCTAGGCAGGTTTGGAGAAGAGCTGTAGGGCTTTACTGGATTGTGAGGGGCAGAGAAGGCACAGAGGGATCCAGGAGGGGCTGGGACTGATTGATCTGACCGGAAGGGAGGAGGAAGCAGAGTGGGGATCAGGGCAGCTTCCTAGGCCCCTCTACCATTCCTGACGTCACAAAGAGGCTAAATCTTCCCTTTTATACAGGAAAAAAAAGTTCATCCGCAATCACAGCAGGCTGGGTTTGACAGCTCATAACTTACTGGCTTTTAAAAAATAGCCACAGCCTTTTAAACGCTGGTCAAGGTCTCCTCTGCCTTTTCCCCTGGAAAGCTTTCCCAGCTCTCACTTTTCTGATATTAGATACTTTCCCTAATCTTTGGCCTTCATTTATTAATGGCTAATTATATCTATTTGCTTTAGTGCCAACATTGTCCTTTAGCTTGAATAGCTTTTTTGCCTCCCTAATGTTTGCTTCCCAGCGCTATTTATAGGCAGCAATTGTATCCCCCTGCAGCCACTGTTGTGTTTGGCTACATGGGCTCTGAGCCTTTGGCCTCCTCAGACAGCCCTCCTGCCTCCCTCAGTGTCCCCTTCACGAGTGGAGGGGGTCGGATGGGCCCCCAGCCAGTGCCTGGCTCTGGGAGAAACCAGTTTGGTGTCAGCACTGGCCGTGATGCTTTTGGGACAGGAACCTGGGGGCAGAGCCGTGTGTCCCCAGGGAGTCCGGTGGGGTTATTTTTTTAGGCAAAGGAAGGAATCACTCCAGGCTCCTGTTTGCCTTCTCTGTCCCTCCTTCACATTTCTGTGGGGGGAGAGGAGCGCCCGGCAGCATGGCCCACCAAGGCAGCGCGGGAAGGCATGTGATTCCTCGCTGCACTTTCATTCCGGGATGAAAGGGATGATAGAAAACATTTGTTTTTGTGATAAAAGCAATTGACCCGGGAGGAATCCGCCTCCCCAGGGTGGCCTGCAGCAAATCGCAGAGATAAGGCACAACAGGCAGCAAACACCAAATGCTTCCAAGCCTCAGAGCAGCTGCAGAGCAAATCCCTCCCTGCGTGGAAGGAAACCTGCACTGGGCTTCCACAGCTGCTCCCAAGCCAGGACAGCACGGCCAGGGATGGTTTTAGCGGATTTTGTTGGGAACGGGAAGGTCTGCAGAGAAGGACAGTGTTTTTGGGGTTTTTTTTTAATGAATGGACAGATTTTTTTATTGGAGACATCTTCGCCACAGATCTCAGCCGAGCTTTTAATAGATGGGTTCCTTGCCAGCAGCAATTGCAAATTGATTGCAGCAGAAATGGCAAGTGAAGACAAATATAGTGCAGGCTGCCTGCAGGGAGAGTGCGCGGAGGAAACTTCGGATGCTATTTTTGGTGTTTTGTCTCCATTGCTTACAGTATTTCTAATCTTTGGTTTTCCTTAAAAAACTGTTTGGGGTTAGGGCTTTTTTTTTTTTTTAATTTTGAGAGGTTAAAAAAAGGTCCATTCTCTGGAGAAAGTGTTGGGTGCCGTGTCCATGCGCAGCTCTGTGGAGCTGCTGGGTGCCATGGCCCTGGCTGGTGTGGCAGGAGAGTGACCTGGCGCTGCTGCTGCTGCCTCCATCCCCTCCACTGGGACCAGAACTGGGCTTGTCTCACTCCCAGGCGCTGTGCAGGGGCTGATATGGAGCCAAACCTTGATTTCACCCCGATCCATGGGAACGTTGTGGAAGGAGCAGGAAAGTACAGCACTCTGGCTCATAAAGAAAGGAAATTCTCCCACGCTGCTGAGCCAGGGCTGCACCACAGGGGCTGGCAGCAGGAGCCCCAGCACTGCAGTGATCTGCACTGCTCAGTACCAGTGCACTGAGTTGCCCCTGGTCCCAGCCAGCTCCAGGAGCTGCAGCAGCCAGAGGCTCCTGAAACACAGGGAGACCCAGGAGGGTGCTGCAGGTGAAGCGCTTGACCTGGAGGCTGTCAGCTCAGGGCTGGCAAAATCATAAATCCAGGTGTGACCAAGAGTGTGTGTGCTGGAGTCCAGCTGCAGGGAGACCAGGACGAGGGCGCTGGGAGTCACTCAGGTTCCTTGGCAGAGCAGGAAAACACTCCCAAGTTATTGCTGGGCTTGGGGAGCCAAAGCTGGGTGACACTGGAGTGATGTTAAAGGCTGATACCCTAACCTTCTCAGAGCCAGGGGATGGTCAGGACATGGTGGCAGATTGAGGCACAGTCCCAGGACAAAAAGCGGAGGTGTCTCACTGACGTGTTGTGTCCATGGGTGTGAGAGATAAGGCTGTGGTTAGACATAAAGGAGCAGAAATGCTCATAAAAGTGACAAGCAAGAACGGGGGAAATCTGTGATTAACTACAGAACAGTTAAATAAAAGCAGCTCACAGCAGGGCTGGCTGTGGCCGCATGGCCAGTGTCCACCTGGCAGTCTGAGGTGTTTGCAGCAGCAGCTCAGGGGAGACCGTCAGCATCTGGCAGCATTTCGGACCATGGGATAGGGTTTATGTGCTGCATAGGAGGCTTCCTGGTATGAAAAGCCCCAGATGTTCTTCTGCCATCTTTTTAAACATCCCTATTTGTGCAGACCCCGTTTTGCCTTGATTTGATCAAGCTGCAATCAGGCATTCAGTAAAAACTTCCTCTATTTCCCATGCTTGCCTTTAAACAATGTAGAAGGTCCCTCCCCACCAGCGTGCTGGATGATGCTGGCATTGGAATAAAGACAGCAAAAATGGGAAAAAGAAATTGCTCGTCAGTGGCTCAGTGAGCACTTTAGCAGAGGGCACCGGTGGCGCTGTCACACCTGGCCAGGCTGATGTTGCTTGTCCAGCACAGCCCAAGGCTTGTACCCAGATGCTCAGCATTGCCCACCATGAGCCAGGGTGGGCTGTGGCTGCTGACCACCCCTGGGAAGGAAGAAAAAATTTAAAAAAACTTTAAAAATGTTTTTAAGGCAGTCACTGTCATCCACCTCTGATAACTGTACTAGCCACCCGGCCTGCAGTGCCGCGCCCACAGCCCTGCTGCAGGCAGGCTCAGGATCCCAGTGCCCCACGGTGCTGCCTGTCCTGTCCCGCTGGGCACCTCTGGGAGAACAGGCTGAGTGCCAAAGCAGGCACATACCCTCTGTCTGGGGTTTCCCAGCTGGAAAGGTTTTCAGCTGGCCTTGCTGGGGCTGGAATGTGCAGATGAACCAGGGAGAAGCGCAGCAGTACTTGGGAGCAGTCCAAGGTAAATGCCTTTGGTGCCACACGCGTCTGCCCGGCTCCGCCACTGGCACAGGCACGGGCACTGGAACTGCACCACTGCAGGGTGAGGCTGCTGACCAGACAAACCCCCTTTTTGGGGCTGCTAAGGTCTCAGGGGCAGCACACGCCAGCTCAGCCCCCCCAGGACGTTATTTCACAAGAGAAGGCAGCTTGTGGAGGAGGTTTTTGTGGCTGGGGCTCAAAGTCCCTGGCAGCCGCCCAGATTCCCAGTATTTAGCTGTTGAACAGCCCGGGTCTGCAGCTAGGTTTGTGTGCCAGGCCGCGGCAGGAGGCGGCGGCGGGGAGCCCAGGGCTTGCTTGCAGGGGAAGAAGGGCTCGGTTATCCCAGTGCTAGGATGCTGGGGTCAGCCCTCCTGCCTCTCCCCAGGAAACATGGAAATGGTGGTCAAGCCCCATGGCCACCCCTGGGAAGGGCAGGTGGGAGGCAGGGATGCTTGGGAAGGAGGCTGACCGTGAACAGTATTCCCAGTCTCCAACAGTCACAGGAAAGCAGCTTTTCCTTGTCCAGCAGTAGAGGCATCGTGTCCAGGTCCTGCAGCATCCCAGCCAGTGGGAGCATGACTGGACCTTCCCTGTCCTGATTTGGGCAATGCCAGCCTCACCCCAGCAATAATCGTGCTTTCTTCATCCTGCTCCATCTCAGTCCCGGTCCGCAGTGCTCCCAGGGTCTCAGCTGAATAAGCACATTTTTCACCGTGTTTGTGGCTACAGACCTTGTGGAGCTCTGGGAGGAGGCAGGCAGGGACACAAGGAAGACGTCAACTAACTTTTACAGCTTTGATTAGTTAAGAGCATATATTTACATAGTGAATAACCTGGAGGGTCACATTTTAAGACTCTGATGTATTTCCCCCTCCCAGGCAAACAGCGTGCTTATCCCCGCCGGGTCTGTAGGGTGGGACGCAGAGCTCGGCTCCCTTGCCAGCCCCACTCCCAGTGCAGACAAGGAAACCAGTAACACCCACCCCCTCTTGCCAGGGCTAAGTAAATGTTCCTGGTTTCTCCCCTGCCCATCACAGTGAGGCTTTTCTCAGGTCCGGTCTTGCAGGGGCGTAGTCGGTGCTCCCTCCCTTGTCTGTCTCTGTTGGTTTTCCATTTCATCCGGCCGTATTTCCATAACCAGCTATTTGGGGTGGGGGGGTGCCAGCTGTCACCTCCCAGTGACTGTAAGTGGCAGCAAAGGGCTGGGTGTCACCCGTCATTCCCATCGCAAGCCGGGGCTCAGGGAGCACGGCTCGCCTACACTATCGCTAATCCCGCCCACGTCGCTGCCGGACACGGTCACCAGACACTGGGCTGGCAAGAAACCAGGCTGGCACTTGCCACAAAAAAGGGTAGAAAACTGTCAGGTTTTGGGCCAGGAGCTGTTCCTGCTGTATTATTATTGGCAGCCTCTGTTCCAAGGAAAAACAACAAAATTAAGAATAGATGTAAAGAGCAACGTGTTTTTTTTCTCCATCCAGCTGAGCTGACGAGGATAAATCACTGGGTATTTTTGCAAACACTTGGCGAGGCTGGGGAAATCTGCTGGGAGCCGGAGCGCTCAGGTCAGGGCTGTCCTGCCAAGAGATGATTACAGCCTGTCCTGGGGACAGAGATGCAGGGAACGGGGCCAAGAGGTGTCTCAAGTCCAGGAGTAAGATTACAGGCTGTGGGGTCAGCAAAACCCTCCCATGCTCTGGGCGGCACCTGAACGCTTTCCAGAAAGGAAACCACCCAGTGCATTGCTGGGCCTGGCAAAGGGCCTTTGGTGGGGGGCAGGGGGCCTCCAGCAGCCCTGCCAGGAGATGGCAGATGCTCAGGGGAGAATTAATCAGTCAATATGTGGCATTTCTGCCCAGCACTGAGATGAAGGGTCTTGGCTCCTGCCATCACACGTGTCTGGGGGGCAGGGTGCTCCCCAGACCCACACCAGGCTGCATCCCATAACCCTGGCACTGGAGTGCTTTGAAGTGGACCCTCTGCTCCCGACCCCCTTCCTGGAGTTGCACAGAGACAAGGTGAACATCTTTGCAGACTGTGGCCTCCCTGTCAAAGCACAGATGAAATGTGTAATGTTCCTGTCTTAAAAAATATGTTGCAGGAGTAGGTTTAACATCCAGCTCAGCGCAGTGCCTGGAGTCTGTAGGAGCAGTTAATCTGTAACAAAACAAGTTACACGTTGCTAGAGCTTGGCCTGTTGGGTGTTTTTAGCATCCATGTGTTTTTTCCAAGGAAGAGGGCTCAAACGCCCCGCTCGCAGGGCACGGCTGCTCTGTCAAGGAATCGGTGCCAGCCTGAGCTTCATTTGGCCCAGGGCCCAGCTCCACCGCCTCTGCACCCCTGCCACACTTTCACCTTCCCTTAAAATCAATCCCACAGAGCAACAAGGCCACAGGGAGCAACAGCAGAGCCAAACCAGAGCCACTCAGAGCTTGTGCCAAGGAGACACCCCTGGAGGTGGTGCAGGGGTGGTGGCAGAGTGCTGAGGGATGGGGAGCAGGGGGACAGTCCTCAGGTCCCTGTCCCTGCCCATCCATCCAGTCGGTCCAGCATCCAGTGCTGACCACAGGGAGACCTCCCTAGGAGAATGGCAACAACCTTCACTTCTCTATCCGGTGTCTGAGGGGATCAAAGATTTGTGTAGCTCAGCTTCATGTAAACGTGGGAAAAAGAAAAAAATGGGGAAAAATGGGGAAGAAAGGTAACTACCAGCTCTACTGATATTGCTGCTGGTGCCCGGGGCAGATCTCACTGAGCTGTGATGTGAGGGCTGGAGATCCTTGCACAGCCTGGCTGCTGCCCTCGCCTCTTGGACAGAATTCAAGTGCAGGACCTGCTGCCCAGCTCGGAGGAGATGAGCTTGGTTTTCAGAGCTGACATGCAGAAACCAGAGAAGTTTCCATGAAGCCCTTCACACTGACAGCGTTGAGCGAAGCCCTGGCTCTTGTTACAACTCCTGGGATTTTGGAGTGGCAAAACCGTGGTGTGTTAATGCTCACAAACAGGCGTCAGAACAACAGCTTGTGTGGGCAGAGGGATAGGATGTTCCATCTTGAACCAGCCCGGCTCCCTCCCAGGCACCAGCACCAATCCTGCCCCCAGGAAGGAATTATGTTCCAGCCAGCATAGTCAGACCATGGTATTGCTGGACATGAGCAGTTCACAAAGCCAGTACTGCTCCTGGCTGTCAGGCTTTGTCTAGTTGTGGCGTAGCAGAAAGGAAGAGCCAAGGAGAAGAGAGGAAAGGAGAAAAAAAGGAAAAAAGAGAAAAAGAAAAGAGAGAGAAGAGAAAAAAAAGGACAAAGAGAAAAGCCAAAAGAAGCAGAGGAAAGCAATGGCAAAGGGCAGTACTGCTACATGATCAGGAAAAGGCTGGAAAAAGTCTTGGGGAGCTCCAACCCCCTGAGAAGGACAGCTGGGCATGCTGCCCATGGCCCATTGCTGCAGCTGCATCTCAGATTATTTTCATTGCACTGAAATATTTTTTTCTTTCAACGCCAGGAGCCTGAGCATCAAACAGGCCCAGCGCAGTGCTCAGCAGTGCGTGTCCCTGGGCTGGGGCTGGTTTCCAGCAGGAGCTCCCAGCTCCATCGCCCGCTGCCCTGGGCAGTGCCCAGCAGCCAAGGAGCTCGGCAGCCAGGGAGCTGTGCCCAGGCACTGCTGGTCATAGGCAAGGCAACTCTGGGCTCCAGCAGTTGGACACAGCTCCAGGACTCCACCTGTGTGTGCAGGCTGTGTCCCACCTCGCAGTACTGAAGGGCTGTTTGGCATCCATAGTGCGAATGGGAAAAGCAAAGATGAAAAACACTCCCCCCACCCTCTGGCATAGCTGCAAACCCTTTGTCATGCAAACCTCTGCGTAATGGTCACTGCTGTGCTGATTTAAGCAGCCCTGTGGGCTGGGTGTCTGCTTGCCAGGCCAGCGGCTGGATTTCTAGGAAACCAGGGGATGAGGCAGGTACTTTTAATGCAGGTTTGTGGCCTGATATGATCAGACGCAGAGCAGCGGACCAGGACCATGAGTGTTTGGCCACCCCCCTGTGCCGTGCTGGGCAGGAGCAAAAGCCCTTGAGCAGAAGAAGCTGCTGCTGCCAAGGCGAGACGTGAGACATCCACACCCAGAGTCCCGAGCGGCAAAATGAGTCACTGCCCCGTGCCGGCAGCATCCAGCGCTGGGACACGCTGGCTCCACACCCCCGTGGGTCTGCTGAGTACAGGGCGGCTGAGCAAGGTGGAGGCTCTTCTCTTGGCTACACTGCTCAGGATTTCAGCCAGCAGGACCCATGGTGTGGGGTGAATCATGATGCCAGCCCCACGTCTGCCCTGCTCACTTGCATTAGCCTGTAGATAACACGCCTCGCGGCACTGCCCACAAGCCTGAGCTCCCCACTGCCTGCCTGCCCCTCGGCATCCTCTCCCAGCTGGGCAGGGACACTGAGCTGCACGCACAGCCTACGGAGCAGGAGCCACCAAGGCAAATCCCTAGGTGGGGCTCAGCCGCAGCATCCCCTCCATGAGCAGCCAAGACACTGCTGAGCATCAGGACAGCCCCCACCGACCCCACAGCATCCTCCAGCCGAGCCCCTGTAGGAGCTGGATCTCTCCAGCCAGCGCCTCAGTGTCTAAATATCACCGTGGGCCACAGGGAGCCCCTAGAGCTCGCGTGGCAGGAGGAGATTTAGCAGCCCATTGCCTCGGTAACACCCCCTGCCCGCGCTCAGCCGTGCCCGCGGATACTGCAGCACTCTGTGAGCGATGGGTTTGCATTTGTACAGCGCCTTTTGCCAGAGGGATCTGCGTTAATGCTGCAAATGTCACATACGTGTGTGGAGGCTACACACATCAGTCGCATCCCCCCACCTCCGCAACACATCAGGTCCTCCGAGATAGAATCACCCGGGGGATGGTGGAGAAGAGGCGGATGCAATTACCCCGGCTGGGGTTTAGTCAATATGTGGGCAAAACCTCTGTTCGTGTGAAGGTGCCCAGAAGGTTTTGACTGTCGCACATCTTCAGGACATTCCTTTCTGATCTGAAAGCAGCCAGACAGAACCAGGTATTGCATTTGTCTCCAGAAAAGCAGAGATTACTCTAAGTCTTCAGAAATTACCAAATTTGAGCTGACGTTAGGATGTATTTCTATGCAGATGAACCTTTGCTAAGTCCAGCACTCACAAGTAAGGTGCAGCCAGGTCTTGGCATCAACCACTGTCACAGATCTGTCTCACAAAATACATGAAGCTATTCCTGCCCAGACAAATGTGACAATCAGTCCCCTGACCCAGTAAATGCTGTGACCAAGAGGGGTTTCTAATAAAGGCCTGGGGATCACAGCCTGTACAGTACGGACAGCTTTGCTGGATTAGAAACCTGATTAATGGCCTCAGGGGAGATTAGAAATTGCTATTTTGAGAGGGGGTTTTCATAGCAGGCTCTGTGTAATCGCCAGCGCCAGCGGGACAGCCTTATCCTGGCTGTTTTCTGGGGGAGCCGACACTTCTGGGAGCCCTGGGAGGCCAGGCCAGGGAGAAACATTTGTCTCTGCTAATAGCTGTGCTTACGTTTGCTGCAGAGCTCATCGCTGGCTGACCACAGCAATTACACGGGGGAGGCATATTTACATGTTTTAACTCTGAAACACTGAGCAAACAAGGCAAGATAATCATTAACTTCGGGAGCTGTTAACCTTCAGCGTGAGTTTTGGCCAGTAAAGGGGAGATCTGCCAGAGCAAGGTCTCTATTTTAGTAAACATTGAAAGAATGACGTGAGAAAGCTTTTGTTTTTGTATATTATGAGTAGGTAATTAAAGGGCATTAATTCGTGTCTCCAGCCTCGATGCTGTGAGAAACTTTTCATTGCAGAAGAGAGGGATAAAGGGGAAAAAAAAGCACTGTTAAAAAAAAAAATCCTTAGGCTTCATCATCTTGGAAGCAGGAGGAGCAGGGGTAGTAAAGCACAGCATTGCTGGAAGGCTGTGGGTCTGCAGCTCATACATTCTCATTTGCTGTTGATTGTCATGCCAAAGAAATAGTATTTAGACCTAAAACTTGCTGCAGGAGCTTAATCAGTAAAGCAGCGATAATTTAGGAGCAAAGAGCAGCACCCTGTCCTCTGCCCTTGAGGTTCAGGGACTGGCCATGCTGGCTCCCAGCACAGGGCTGCTCCCAGCCAGGCAGGGTGGCAGCGCACTGGCTCCCTCGGATTGGTTCGGCACTGGATCAAACACCAGGAAATATCCATCTCATGCCTGACCACAAATCGTTATTGCTGCCCCTTGGGTAACACATTCTGTGGGGGGAAGAAGAGGAACAACAAAAAAGCAAAATTCTGCAGACTTTAGACTGTTACGGGTATCATAAAAAAGTGGGGAATTGAGGAAGAATGAAGATAAAAGAAGAAGAAAGGAAGGTAATTTAAGTGGACAAGCAGAAGCAGATTTTCAGTCTTATCAGTTATAGCTGGTAACAAAGTGGAGTGTGCCAGCCAGTCAATAGTGCTTGTTTGACCATCAGTGGGAAACAGATGACGAATTCATCTCTAAGGAGATTATGGCCAGAAACAGCCTGTTGCCCCACCGAGCAGCTGCTGGGAGCTGTGGCTTGCCAGCCCAGCCTGACCTCGGGCAGTGCACAGGAGGCTCCGCTCGCTGCCCAGCACAGGCTGTCCGGGCAGGGGCACGTCCTTCTCCGCAGGGCACACAAAAAGCAGTGTCATTTGCCATTTAACGCAAGGCATGGAGAGGGATCGTTTTGGGAGGGGCCTGAAGTGTCACAAAATGTCACCTTTTCCCACGGATTTGCACTTGTGCTTGGTCTGCAGGGCAGGCTGTCAGAGCCGTACCGATTCAGCTCTTTCCTGGGCAGAGCCACCCTCGCAGCACTCAGTGGTCGGTCCTCACCCTCCTGTCCCAGTGCCCCACATACCTTTCACACGCGGGCTTTATGGCGCTCAGCACGTGCCCCTCTAAGTGGTTTCACAGTGTTCAGCAGTTCCAGTTTAACAGAACAAGGGTTCACTGTGATAACATCAGCAGGTTTCCCCTGCACATGGCAGAGAATCTATTAATATTTGTTTAGGAAATATATTTGTTTAGGAAAGCCCCCCCCAGTCCTCAAAAGCACGTGCTCTACAGCTTCAACCCAGCCTCCAGATGTAGCAATTTCCCCAGGGCCCAATTGCAAAACAAGCTGCTCTGGCCCTTGGCAGCCCTGCTCCCTGTCACAAGATTCTGGACTTCTAGTGGGCTTTTAAAGAAAGTTTTGGAAAAAAGTTTGTTTGCACAGGCAATGCACAGAGCTCCTGCAGTTGGGGTTTGGGGGTTTTTTCCTTTTAGTGTTGCACCTCTGTGAGAGTGGTTTCATATGATCCCATACTGAAACATTTTGAATAATCTTTTCTGCAGAATAAAGCTTATTTGATTTTTCTTTTAAATGGACAAATACTTCGACTCACAATTCAAACATAGCTATTAATGCCACTCAACCAACAGCTAAAAAAAATCCCAAAACTTTAACCATAATCAGGCAGTTTAATCCACTGGAGTTTTAACTCTACAACATTTGAAACATAAGAGAAATGTTTCAGATGCCTAATACAGCATTGCTGCTCTGTCATCAGCTCCAGGTCCCAAACTGGAAGGTTTTGCTCATGTTGTAAAATGAATTTAACTTCCATCAGGTGTAAAACAAAGCAGATGATCATGGCTAATCATGTAAAAAAGATGTTCTGAAAATTAAATAACATTCACAACCCTTCCTGCAGGTACAGGGCGAGCCATGATATTCCATGCCATAATGGACTTTGCATACGCGTACATGTTTTAATGTCAGGATGCAAACTCTGTTTTGAATAAAGGGCTAGTTTGGCCCTGCCATTGTTTTTGCTTGAGCTAGAAATCGCTGAAGTCTATTTGGGCAAGAAAGAAAGTTAAGCTATGCTTACTATTAAAATACAGAAATCAGACCATGAAAAATCTACTCATTAATCCATTAAACACTGAAAAACCTGTATTGTCTGCTTCCTAGAGTGATCTTTACTAAGTAAAATCTTCAGGCAATCAGGTTAGCATAGATTAAACTGCTGCCAGGATCACAGAGCACCTCAGCTCCTCAGCTCAAATCTTATTCAGCAATAGTATAGAAATGAATGAGCCAAACCCTGAGAACAGCTCAGCCTCTGCTAGAGGAGAAACAGTTAATGCTCATCAGTGCCATGGCTCAGCAGAGCTGCTTCACAGCCAGGAACTACTTTGTCCAGCCTCAGTTAATCCGCAGCTGCTGTGCCTGCTGGAGGTGAGTGCCAGCAGCAACGCAGGTGCTCGGTCCCTGCTCAGACCCATCTGGGGCAGAGCCAAGGGCAGGGAGCAGAGGAAGAGACAAAAGTGGAAAGAACCTCACATGGACAGTAACCCAACTGGAGCCCTGTGCAGAGGATAAGCTCAGCTCCAGTTGTGGCTGTTTCCCAGTTCAGGCTACCTGGACTCGGCAGTACAGACCTACTGCTGTCCCCCAGGCACAGCTCCTCGGGCGTGGGGGAGAACCCTAAACTACACCACTGCCCAGTTATTGAAATTTAACAGGGGCAGAAAGACAGCTGATGGAAGGTTCTCATGCTTCAGATGAGGCACCTGCCCATCCTAGTCTATCTGGAAGTCAGATATCCTGCTGTTTTCCAGCTGGTAAGACAAAACACCGGAGTTCACATTTCCAAAGTTATTCTGGTAACCCAGTTGCTGACAGTTGGTGTTTTTATAGTCCCTCTCATACACCAAAATGTAATGGGATGTTACCGTGAACATCTCAAATCTGAAAGACACTTGTTGTTTGAATCTTTATTTCTTCAGTTATATCCTGTCAAAAGTTAGGTTTTTGTACAATAAAGACCATACATCTCACATAAAATGTAATTTTATCCCCTAGGGTTTGGGGGTTTTTTCAGATCTGGAAAAATCCTTATTTCATGCCCCTAAGACAGCACTTGAGTAAGAGAAAGGCTAGCTGGCTATCTTCCATTTTCTCAAGATGGAAATAAGATGCTTGATCTTGCATGAAGAGCATCCCTATCCCTTTGTGAGATGAAATGATGGATTATTGAAGATGCTGCCTAAGTGTGCACTGAATGACTTCATTCTGAGCCTCAGGCAGTCCAGAGGGATCATATCACTGACAAGACCAATAATCTGATCACAGGAGCTACAGGAGTTCCTCCCAGCCAAAGCAGAATGAACAGAGAGAGTGCTGTGTGCAGAGTGCTCCTCAGGGCTGCAGCTGACCAAACTAACAACAAAAAGCACACTCACACTTCAGTTCCTCTCAGGATTAGTTTTGGGGGGTGTGCAGACTGACTCTCACTGTGCAGAGGTCCCACAATTGGCTCAAAATAGGCAAAAGCCCTAACAGTAGCAACACAAATTTCTGTCTTTTGGAAAGATTTGTGAAAGGAAAAAACCCCCAAATGTTTTGTGGCAGTCCTAAAACCACATAAAAATCAGATTCAATCCATTTACAAGTTTTTAACAGCAAGTAAGAGCACTGTCTTCTCTGTCTGGCCCTACCAGAGGATAAAGCCTGAAAATTAAATTAGCAAGAAAAGACAGCACAAAACCAACAGGTAACCCAACAAAACAATTGAAAGCTTTTATTGTGATACCTCGAATAGATACAATATAGTGAAACAACAAATGATGTACAGTATTGCTAGGACAAAACAGCAACACAGCCATGTCACCTGTAAAAGAAAGCATTTTAAAGAGTTTAAGAAACAATGAGGCACAACTCAACTGCCATTTATGACTCATGCTTTAGACCTTAAACCACTTGTAACAGTCCTTTTAAAAGAAACCTCTGAAGCATCTGTTCCTTTTCCAGTAAGTGTTTATACTGCTGGTTGGCTTAACATGAGTCTCAGTGAAGTCCAATAAAGCGTCCAAGTAGTTTAACAATAATTTGACAGCTTCTTCCTCTCATGGCCAATATCCAAGGCTGGAGATGACTGAAGTTTGGTCTGTGAGACTGGAGGTCACTGCTGCTGCAATGTGGCTGCTGAGATGAGCGGGGAGGAGGAGCCCTGCAAGCGGCACTCGGAGGGAAGTGCACGGCCACCAACCATGGCAGCCGGCCTTGGAGAGCTCCTGCACTGATCCACCAGTGGGAAGATGGATGACCTTTGGTTATGGGTGCAGTGGGGATTCGGTCAGAACCTCTGAGGCCAGTTTGTAACTCAAAGAAATGTCATAAGCCATATTCCCCCTCCTCTCCCAGGGACTGCAAGCACACAGGCACAGCACCCACACGGGTCATTATGCTGGGCCTTCCTACTGGGACATTAAGATGGAGCCATAACAATCTTCCTTCACACAGTTTGCCATTGTACAGCCTACAACCAACAAGGGAAATTCATATCCTGGCCCTTTTAACTGGCAGATGAAATTAAGAATACCGGGCGGCTAAAAGCATACAGGAGGAGTGGTTAGGCTGAACAGTCAGCAGTCCCTCACCAAATTCTGCAGCTGATTTCACAGCAAGTTTGCAATGTGCCAGAACTTTTATAAATGGCAGCATTGCCTTTTAGTAATCAAAAAGAGTCTTAAAGTAACCAGCCAAAGAAGAACTCCAGGGTTTAGAGGCAGACTCAGTCCTGGAAAACCATTGTTACAACCATTATTTTGGACCTAGACAGAGAATGTGTGGTCAGATTACTAAAGTCACAGCAAATTATGATTAATTACTTTAGGACAGGCGTGGCTTTAGAGGTTCAGTGGAAAAAAAACTTTCAATACATGTACATTTTTGCTAGCAAATTCCTATGCATCCCAATGAACATTTCTTCTAAGCCAGCTCATAGTCAGTTCATTTGGTCCAAGAAAGAGCCAGCAAGAAACAAAGGTTCACAAAAGCTTTTTGTTACAGTTTATAAAAAACAAAATACAAAATAAATGTTAAGACCAACAATAAAAATAACCAGTACAAGTAACAAAAGTGCTCAAGTTGGAGGGGAAGTAAACTTGCCCAGAGCAAACACATACAAACTTTAAATATAATCTTTAATATATTACAAAAATTGGTTAGAGGGAAAATGCTTTAGTAAAATTTTTTTTCAAGTAAGTTTATTTTTCTTTCAAATGACTGCTGGAGGGGTCAGTGACCAGACTGACCTCTTCACATTAGCCAGCAGTCATTGCTATCTGGATTCAACTTTCACCAAAACCAATAACAAGAATTCTCTATACCTTTATGAGGGGAGAAAGTAATCAGGAATGCTGCCAAACAACATGGGGAAAAAAAAAATCACATATTCCCTCAATAGAATTGCCTCAAGAATTGTTACATGGCAGCATAAAATAGTGATTCTGTACTAGCTCTACTCTTTACTCCTTCTAAGCATCCACTCTTAATAAAAGACCAAAAAGAATATTGCTTTGTTTGGTTCTCTTAAAAGCCATAAACATCACATACAGGTCATTAACTCTTTATGCCAGTAGTCTGAAGCTCTGTGTGCTAAGCACTTGAAGTCCCAACCTTTGGCATCAAAGTTAATTAAGGTTTTGGTGAAAATGTCCAGTTTGAAATACAAATAATGCACTGAAGAAAGAGGTTGAATTTCTAAGAATCAGACTGTGTTACAGACAGCATTAGCTTACTAACAAGAGCTAGTCAAACTCCCAGTTTTGGAGAGAAAAATCTTTAATACTTTACATATTTTCTTTAATTTCAACTCTCTCTGGAAAAGCAGCCATTATTTTTGCCTCTTGTCCAGTGTACTGCCTCAGCAAGTCTGTAGCCAGGAAGTAAGAAAAGCCCAAAGATACACAAACCTCACACAAGCTGTTCACAAGTATCAGCATTGCAACCAGACTTAGAAGCCAACATAAGCTTTTTGCTGATAGAAGCTTTAGTGCCTTCCTTGTTGGCAACATACATTGCAACGGTGGAAACAAAATCCCAAGAATTCCAGGTCAAAAAGAGCACAAGACCGGCAACACCCAAGCCCATCTCGCATCAATGACATTGTTAAAAATGAGACCTGATGTGAACACGAAGTAGCAACATGTAAGCCACAAAATCCAGGCTGAACATGACTGTACCACCTCAGGCCTCTGGACTGAAACCCAACAGCTTGAACTACTGCTCTAATTCTCACATTTTTAATTCATGGGTATCAATCATGACAACATCTGGCAGGCAGTTCAGCCAGCCTGCATCACAGAGAATGTGTACACCTGGGAGAATGCTCTTCTCACTCCTCTCCACAAAAACACTGGGAAGCTGGTTTTAAAGATTCGTATTGCCCCTACCCATTGGCATAATTTTTCATGTCTGACAATTTCTAAAGTGCAGCAGAGTTCAGAAAGCCTATGAGAGATTCCCAAAAATGGAACAGCAGCAGCAGCACCTGTGACTAATTTCACAGGGGCCATATTAGAATTGTTATTGAGAGAAAGGGATTTCATATTGCAAGGCTTCTGTATTGTTCAGCTATAGGACTTATGTAGTGTTAAAGGAGTTTTTTTTCCAAACAGTTTGTCTGCAAGCATTAAAAGGATTAACATACAAAAAGTCTGTAGAGACTGTTTAATTTGAAAATTAAGTTAGCAAATTTATGTAGAGCATTCTTTCACAGTTGCTCAGTTTGCATACACAGATACCAACACCTCATATTGTGCATACACTTTCCAGAAGTTTCTCTCATTAACTGATTCCATTAAAGAAACAGCATGAGAACAAAGGAGAAGGTGAGTTTCATATAAATTTTTATTATAAAAAGATACTTGGGGATGATTTAGCCAGCAAACCAGGAAACCCTTTCCCCACTTCCAAATTTTAAAAACTATCTTGCTATTTTATTTTATGAAAAAACAAGTCAAACTTCCCTTCCCTCTTATTACTCCTCCTTTTCCTACAGGTACTATATTAATTTTCATGTCAATGGCTCTGGCCATTTCTCACAAAAATAAATATTTTTGTTCAAATGTAGCAGAAGCAGAAGACTTCAACAAGTTTCCTTGACATCAACCTCTTTGTCCAGTGCATTAGGACTATACAGTTACATGGAACCAGCCATAAAACTTTACTGATGCACAAGTCCCTGTTACTGGCAAAGGTACAGTACCAAAACTTTGTTTTTTCCTAATATACCAACTATTTTTTTTTTCAAAATAGAAGATGCATATATTTTTCTGTCTTTTTAATCTTGCAAGCTATAGTTTTATAATTTTTTTATCCAGCAAACTCCTTAGGGAATATGTTGGTCTTAATGGAACATATTCTATAGCATTATTGATTTAAAATCTTTCTGTGTTATTTCATTAGGATACCAAACCTCTGGCATAACCTTTCCTATCAACTTGAGACCTGCTAACTTCAGTCAGTGCAATTGAAATATTTTTTGAAGCGAGCACTGTACCTTTAACCAATTCACCTACAAGATGTACATAGGTTGTGGTACACTCAAATTTAAAAAAGAAATTAATAACTACAATACTGCATCCTCTTCACTGCCAAACACATCAGAGATTGCTACATATAAAAAAGCACCCCATCCCATACATTCTTTCGGACTGCTCAGGTACAGAACTTCTACAGGACTGGAGTGTAGGTGTTTAGGCAAGAAGCATGCACAGCAGAAGTAGCATTAAAGGCATAGGTCAGAGAGAGATGCTAACCAGTAAAATCCGTTTTCAATTAGTGAACTGTTTCTCTAGTCTGAGAGAGTTTAGAAAAAGGTCATCCAAAATGTTCCAAAACAACTGTTCACACAATAATACACGTACAAAAAGAGGGAACTTACACAAGGAGAAAAGGCAAACATGGCCTGAAATAGCCACTTACACTACACTACTCATTTGTGAGGTTTCAGAGTTCAGTGATATTCTCAGGGCCACTCTAGCCAAGCTCTTCCTTTACTTTGCATTAGTCTTTGTAAAACCTGTTCCACAGAATATAGTCCAAACAGAAGGAAAAAGGTTGTGGTTCACTCCCAGCCATTGTCTTTTATCATGTGGGCAAGTTCAATGATAAATTTTCCTTCTTTGTATTTCTGACTGCTCTCAAAAGCATGTTCCTGGAAAGGAAAAAAAATTTAAAAATCAAGACAACACTGAATTAAGCTGGGGAAATTACGTATTTTAGACATCAAACTTGCATTTAAAGTACAAACCAGGAGCCACTACAGTTAACAACCCATATTGGTTACACCAAGTAAGGCAGAGGGGCAGAGGGAAGAAAGGGAGACTGAAAAGCATTGAGAAGGAAAGAGAAGCAAACTTCTAAGTGGAGTCAGCAGATCTACTGCACAGATCTTGCTGCAGAACTCTCCATGTTCTCTCTCTGCTTAGGGAATTTTAATGCTTTTTAAAGTGAAGGTTAGGAAATGGCATGTTATGTGTGTTATTTCCTTATTCCCAGAAGTAATGGAAAGAGGGAATGCAAACCTCTTCAAAAGCTCTCCTCTATATTCATCATCACAGGGAATGCATTAGGAAAACTTCTAAGATCTGAAGCTACACTGAATCAGTGAAAATCCTACAAGCAACACCCAGAATCTAAGATTTTCAAAATGTTAAACTTGCAACACAGCTGCAAGTGCACAGGTAAATTTTCAAGCAACAGAATCGAGTCCATATTATTTGTAAACAGTGTAATATGCTCAGAACCATTTATTGTAATTAATATTTTTGCTGTATAAACAACTTTTGCAATCCAAGACATTACAGACTCACTTTGACAATTTCTCCCACCTGGTTTAGTGCTTGGTAGTCTTGCAAAAAGATTACCAAATACAGAAATACTAGATAGCTGTAATAGCACCTATAGCTCATGCTTGATTTGCAGTCCAGAATAAAGTTATTCTCTGCTACAGCATTTCTGCAGATGCAAGGAAGCAAGACTGTATTAGAGCCTGATGTATACAGAAGCTCCAGAGCTAACTCACCTAAACTATCAGCAAAGGTGCTACTCAAAAGCTACTCAAACATCTGTGCTTCAACATACAACCATTTATCGAGGATTTAAGTATATTACTTACATATTTCCATCCAAGAGTGGTTTTACAGTTTTCACAATAGATATCTGCTACAGCATGTAAACCTGTCAGAAGAACTCTCTCCTCTGCTGGACCACAGCCCACATTTACCCTGAAAAAAAGGGAGAAATTTGTATTAACAGCATGAGTGTGTTTCTTTTCTTACTGTTCCCCACCTTTTCTCCAGCAGACAAAAAATAGTTTAAAAAATGCCTAATTTATTCAATGCTGCAGAAGTAACTTCCTCTATTACACTGAGCAGAAGGAGAGGAAGAAAAAAGGGGTTTGTTTTTTGTTTTTAATTGGCTGTGGTGTCACTATTGGTGATACCCACTTACTCCCAGCCACAAAGACAAGCTAAACAGTTAAACTTCCAGAGAACAGAACACTGTGCAGTAACTGGACACTTCTACAGTTTCAGGCTTTTCTTCAAAAACAATTTGAGACCTCTGTAATGGAAGTCTCTACCAGTGAATCAGCACCAACAGCTGAATTTAGAACCAGATCCAAAATAGCAGCAAGAAAAAAGCCTCATAAATATTTCTTTGCTACAGATCAGCAGACTAAGCTCTGATGAACAAACAGCAATTTCAAAACAAAACAACCCATGAAGTACTGCATCAAGCCAGTTTTTCCACAAATAAGTCTATGCAGAAAACATGAGGCAAGACTAAACCAAGTTTTTAGACAGTTTTAAACAAGAGCACTATTTTGCCATTTTTGCTGTTGTAGTACCAGATTCTTCCTATTAGAATTACAGCAGAAATCCCAAGTCACCACTGAACAACTACATAGTAAAAGAATTTCAAGGATCTGCAATCAAATCCTTTGCAGTTACAGTTCCATTATCCTGGTCAAAAATAGACCAGGACATTCAACTGCATCTCTTTCTCAAAATGTTGCAACACAAAAAACTGCTGAAAAATAAAGACAAAAATGCAATCCTGCATATTAAAAACTTAAAATAAACCCATTAACAAATGCAAAGAGCCTCCTATTAAGGGAAGGACGTGCCTAAGATTGCAAATATTAGGCTTGATAAGATCACAGAGACCTTTTGCCTCTAGCACATTTGCAATATTCAAGGTCATTTAAGATGTACCAAGTTTACTGAAACATTAACCTGTAAATGTATCCAACTGTCAGGCTGGGAAATTCTTTAGACCACAGCAGAGTTGTCTAAAGAAAATTTACAGTCACTCAATATATTGTGACTTCTGGAGTATCTCAGAATGGCAGCTCCTGCTCGAGACAGTTACCATTACACACACAAAAGGAATTTCACATTAACACACTCCCCTAATCTTTCAGCTCTTAGCAGAATTACTTAAAATATAAGATAAACTCATATATGCGCAAAGGAATGCTTCAGAATCAGCCCAGTAGCTCTTTAATAACTATTGCTGGTGAACAAAGCCAGCATTAAAAAGAACAGGGCAAAGTACAGCTATGTTAATTCCTACTGTTTTCCACTTGGGAAGCATAGAGTTACACTCTGCAGCTGGTGTGCAGAACCATACCCACATACTTACACAGAATTGAAGAGGTAGGCTCGTCCCTGGCTTCCCTGGAAGGACTGCATAAAAAAAAAAAAAAAAGAAATTGCACTTGTTAAAAAACACAAGCTCCACCAAACAAAAAAGTAGTTCCAGAAGGGTATGTTAGTAAACATATAATGATAATACAGATATAAACTATTTCAGATCAGTTACTTTATACCAGTTCTTTATAGGAAAGTCTGGTTAGACAAGTTTTCACCTACATTAGATTTTTGGCAAGGATTTTATTTTACTTTGTCAAGTGCTATTGCTCAAAATCAAAATCCATAATGCAAGCAAAACATAGTTTTTTCCTACCTCTCTGCAAGATATCAATTCTTATTTTCCTAGACATTCTTCATGCTAATTGATATAATCTGCTTTTGACTCAAAGGGAATTACTCCCATCTCCTCTGTCTTCCCCTGCTGCAGCCAAAAGATGATTTATTTCAATTTCACTGCATCATTTGATACAAGAGCAGTGAAATTCTGGGCCAAGCATAAAACCAGCATACTGTACTCAGGAAATGCATCTGATCAGTTTATAATTCACAGATAAGCTCAGCTTCATTTTAGTAAAACAACTCTTACCATCAAATGCCTGACCACAGGCACATGCTTTCGAATCTCTCACATTCCTGATGGATTATGGACAAACGATGACTGTTAAGACATTCTCGGCTGGGTCTAAATTAATATTTTAGTTCAGAGCAGTAACAGAGTTTTTAATTAAACCCCCTAAGGAGCCACACTTACTGGGGGCTGGTTTGGCTTATGGAGCAGTTTCAGTGCCTGGGAAACTGCATCCTTGATCCTTCTGAACCCACTTAACCAGCAGCTCTTCTTCCATGCACTCAGCAATGTTAATGCACAGACCTGAACCTGTGCTCAGGCTGTGAGCTGTGGACATCCTGGGAGAGCCTGTGAGCAGACCAGAGCCAGCCACAGGTAAAACATTCCAAACCTGTGTCAGACATCACTGCTTTCATCTGGTTCCTTCTGCATTGAATTACTTGGTAATTTAGACACAGCCATTGTTTCCTATTCAAATAGGATCACACTGGAACTGAGCTTCTTTTTTCTCTCTTCCATACTGAATTCCATGTTTAAAAAAATCTGTGAACTGTCTTAATTTCTTTTTTCTTCCAGCCTTTCCATTCTCTAACCTACTTTCAAAGAAAATTAACTACTTTATCCAGGATACAGAGAAAGTATAATTGTTTTTAAGAATCCCCGTGGTTCTAGCATTGAACATCACAGACCAACTTTTCAGAAGCCTGCATTACATCAACATGGAAGGTTTTTGGAAGGAAAATATCAACCTGAATACTTTCGCATGGTTTTAGTAACATCAGATATGATACCACAGGCAGAAGGCCCTTTCTGCAATGGATTCTTCTTCTGACATGTGTTTAGTTATATCATTCCAAGTCATTTGACACTAAAATGTAAAGGTATTTTGCCAGTCTACCAACCAGCAACACAACAGCAATAATTGTTGCCTTTTAATTACTCAGAACAGTTCACAAAAAAAAAAAATTGTAAAAGGAAAATGCATATATATTAACCCTTTTTGATCAACATTAATCAGATTATATACTGCAATAAAGAATGTTTAAAGAAATCCATGACTCTGGACTACTCTAGGTAGCAATAGTGGCAGGGTAGTTACACACAGCCCCCATGTACTTGTAAAATCTTTAATAGAAGATGAGAAATTCTACTTAACAGTTTATAGCACTAATATTTTATTATTTTTAGCAACCATTTAAAAGAAGTATTGAGAGAACGTATTACTGTTTTCCACAACTACCTGAAGGGAGGCTGTAGGAAGGTGAGGTCAGTCTCTTCTTCCACCTAACAAGTGACAAGACCAGAGGAAATGGCCTCAGGTTGCACCAAGGGAGGTTTAGGTTGGATACCAGGAAACACTTCTTCACCAAAAGAGTTGTCAAGCATTGGAACAGAGCAGTGGTGGAGTCACCATAGACACAGATGTGGCACTTGAGGACATGGTTTAGTGGTGGACTTGGCACTGTTGGGTTTGTGGTTGGACTTGACCTTACAGGTCTTTTCCAACCTCAGTGATTCTAAGGAGGTTCTACCTTTAGCAAAGACAAAAGTACTGTCTCCACCAGCCAGAGCTGTAAGTCTTATTTTTCACCAGGCAAGGAAAACCAGATAGGCTGTGCAGGACAGTGAAAGCTGAGACTTCAGGTGGGACTGACCCTGAAAAGAGGAGACTGGGTTGAGGACAGTCTGAACAGCTCTGCCAGGAAGTAATTTATCCTTACACCCGCCTTTAAAACAAACAAACTGAAACCTCACTGCTAGTTCAGTTCTCCTGAGATACTTAAACACACATCACAAAACTGGCAGAATGGTGCAGACCTGCAGTCTGCAGTTCCTACAGAATAACCAGGACTCTCTAGACTAGAGCCAGTAACAAACAGAGAATGCTTACTGCAGGAGGAAACAAACTCTTCAGATATATACTCTTAAAAACTGCCCATTAACAAATGAGTAACTAGCCTGGGTAAACAATGCATTAATTTAGAGAAAACTGCAGATGTGCAGCTCCAAAATTTAAGAAAAGGCAAAGGAAACACTTTAAAAATCCTCTTATTCAGTAAGAAGTAAACGTGAAACTAGAACTTCCTTTTTTCACATACCTGAAATTACTAAAAAGAACTTCCAAAGCCATAATGACCATGATATTTGGTTAAGCTACTGTAAAAATTCTTAAAATTAAAAAAGTTGCAGCCATCTCCCCTTGCTTTAAAAACTCCATGTTGTGAATTAGAATTCACAAATCCTTTTTCAAACTGCACCAAGAAATACTCTCTATTAATCATGTGCTAATTTCTCTATTTATATGTAATTACACATGCCAATCACATACAAATTAATGTGGTGGGTCGGGGGTTTTTTTGTCTGGTCCTATATAATGATTTTTAAACTACTTATATGCCATACCTGAAGTTCCCCAGCAGGCTGGGGAAGAAAAAAAGACTCCAGAACAGAACAAGAGTCAGGAGACCTTCTGAATGATCTTATGCAATTATTTCTGCCAAGTTTATGTTTAGTCTTGACTTAGTATCACCTAATAAAAGCTCTCCTTTGACCCTGCATTTTTCAAAATTAAGCAGAGGGCAGTAACAGGATGCCAGGAATAGCACAAAAAGCAGCTCTTCCCTTCTCTTGTTTCATAAGCTGAAAAAAAAATTCAAGCCAAATGAAATACAAACCACAGGTTGGAAAGCACTGCTTTAGTTGTTTTTCTTTTCCCAATATATTTTTAAAGATGACTTGACTTTTCTTGCACCCTTTGCTTTGTTGCCCTAGATATACTGTACTCTCCTAGGCTTATTTTCCTTCAGAATTGGCCATTGCCTTCTAATGTTCAGGATTATCAAGGTAGAGTGGAGGGAGAAGCAACACAGAACCTTTTCCCGTGACAGTGATTTTAGAAAGAAAGTCTGTTCACAAACATCTCACTGTGAGAAGTTCCTCCATTCCAGCCTGGTGTCCCGTTCCCAGGGTATGACTGATTCATTTGATACCATCTTTTCTTACCTACACTCACGTTTAGAGGCTAAGGATTGTATTTACATGCCACAGAACACTTGTTGCCTTGCCCAGCTGCAAAGAGCAAGTTCCTCCATGTTTACATCACTCAGGAACCTGCAGCAACTTGTGTAACTGCATTCTGGAACAGAGAACGTGGGTCCAGGCAACTCAGACTTCCCTTTAAAACCAGTGTCCAACCACCTCATCTGTGCTTCACTGAGCACTGAATGGTCTGCAATCCAGCCATGCAGAACTCTTATACACTGACAGGAATAAAAGCACTGCAAAGATACCCATTTTTAAATTCCCATGCCTTTTAATTTTTATTATGAATCTTTTGTCAGCACTTGGCAGTCATAGTTTCTTATTCACATGAGCAGGTGAGATTTTTCCCCCAAAACTGTATTCAAACACCACGAAAAGGTGTGTATCTGTCACGTATGCACTCTGTTAATCACAGAGTATTAGTATGTAGGGCTCCACCTACTAAAAGGTGTAAGAAATTATTATCATAGTTCTACTTTCTGATGCATCCTACTACTAGAAATGAAAAGAGGACAACTCAGTTTGGCACTTGAGCCACTTGCTAAGCCTGTAACTTGGCTATAAACAGAATATTTTGCATAACCAGAAAATAATTAATATTGAACATTTGTTTTTACCAGCACTAGGTTTCTTACACTCTACACTGTATGATGTAGTTACAGTGATCTGAATTTTAAGAGACTAACAGGTTGAACACCTTGTGTGTCAACTCCTCAAAGAAAATGAAAGAAAGTATTTTAAATGGCAGTGTCAAGGACTAACAGGCACAACTGTTCAAACCAGTCTCCAGACAAACTGCTCTTCAATAGAATAAACATCACCTATGCAAACACAAACTTTAACTTTGCAACATTTGTTCAGCACTCCCAAGATCACAAGCACTACGCATAAATCAAAACTAAAGCAGAACATTCTATTCAAACTGAGTCTTAAATATGTCTTACCCAGTAGAAAGGAATTAGAAGTGAGTGGCAAGTGTGACCAAGCCTCATCAATAATAACTCACAGCAACCAGGATTTCTACTTAGAAGCTGGGCAATTTATCAGTTCCACTAATATCTGCAGTTGAACTTTAAACTTGCTATGAGGCTGCTTTTTCATGGTCCTCAATTAATAATACTGGATTGATTTATGAGTTAACTTATTCCTTAGAAAATCCACATTTTTGACCAGCTGCCCATTTATACAGAAGGATGTACAAGATCTTTCAGTCTTCTTGTTTCAGCACAGCTGAAAGTATCCAGAATGTCTAACAGCATCAGCAGTAATATCCAACTGTGCTTACAAACTACAGTAAAGTCACCTGGAAGAACAGTTTGGAACTAGGATCTCTTCAAGTCATCTGACAGACCTCTGGCACCAATATATGATGTAGTAAAGAAGCTTTATACGTGTTTCACTTGCACACACCTGCAGAATTAGGTACACTCTGTGCTTGTAAATTAAACTCACCCCTACCTCTAACACCAGGATTAGCTGTTTTACCCAGGAGGAAAGGAAGTATCAGTCAAGCAGAACATGTATTTACTGCCCTAAGGCACGGCTGAAGGCACGGGTGGGGGAAGGGATGCTACTGAAAAGCTTATGCCAGCAATTATTCCCCAGAGATGGGATTAGATTGCATGGCTAGAGATCACTCTCTACAGCAAATATCCAGGGAAACTGCCATCTTAGCATGTATTGGGGGCAAGGCAGGCGTTATTCTGAGCATGTCACAGGGGCATTAACAATGTCTGCAAGCTACTCGAAACACAGAAATAAAATATTAAAGAAGGAAAATGAAAGAAGTCCACAGGTTTTTGTTCGGTTTCATTTTCTTGAGTTTCCTTTCATTTGCTGGAGTTCCCTTAACAAGCTAAGATAGATCAAGCTGAATCAGTTCTCTGAACAAATAAGCAAATTAGGGAAATATAGAAAATCGTATTTGTAGGGGCAGGATTCTTAAAGTAAACCAGAAACTCAAGAAGTGCTCTGATGTCTGAAATTATCTCCTCAGCAATATGCATCAGAGACTGTAAGGATATCCTCTCACTTCAAGACTTGCAACATAATTTCAGAAAATTGAATTCAACCTAAGGTACAGACAAAAAAAGTTATCAGGGGAAAACCCCCACATTTGTTCCATTTGGTATTTTCCCTCACATCTGACTCCTTGATAATGCAGACCACTAGAGGAAAGAATGCCTGCTCAGCTGCTTCCTAGGCAAGTTCTAGAAGACTCCATGATAAATATTATATATTTTTTTAAAAGTTCATTTCCATTCAATTATTTGCTGAAATTAATAAAGCAAGTTATAAAGTTCAATATATAAAGAATAACCTTAAAAAATTCTACCCCAAAAACTGCATGCCTGCACACCTGGCAAATGATATTTCCCCTAAGTGAAGACTGTCAGGCAGGAGAAGTTATCTTGACCTATGCAGCTTCTTGAATGGATTTCAGAAATAACTATGTCAAAATACGCAGAGTAGAACACTTCCCCTGCACCTTCCAACTCCTTTAAGCCTTCAAATCTATTCTTGGATATTTTCCAAATATTTTTTCTCTTTCAAAAACTAGATTCTTCCCCCAGAAGAAATAAAATGAACCCAAAAAACTAGAAGCCTCTTGGAGAAAAAAATTATCACCAGAATATTTATGAAATTAGTGAGGGAACGAAAACAGCCTTGAAGCATACATAGAACAGGCCCAACTATCATTCCAAATATTCATTGTATCATAAGCAAAGGAGGATTACAAATTGAACCAAGCTAAGCACAGTATATTTACTTAAAGACAATAAACCGTTTAAAAAAATTCCTCTTGATCTCATCAGTTAAACAGTGGAGGACAAAGCCACAGATTGCTAAGCAAGGCTAAAAATGTTTTAGCATCTATTTAGGCTGAAGACTCTTCCTTCTCATCAATAATAGAAGAGCAATCATACTGAATGCCTTGGAGAACTAAATTTAACCACCAAGATCATTCTTTCACCCACAAGGTGCAAGGATTTCCCAGTGCAGTCAATGGCAGTCACATATATATATATATATGAAAATACCTTTATGTAGAACTCATTCTTGAAAATATTGACACATCTAGTTTTGTCTGTGACTTCACCTGACCTTTTCCCCCTCTGGTCAGATATACTTTGCAATGAATGAGACAGAAGAAAGTGACAGTATTCATACAGACATCTACACAAAGTCATCCAAATTCTCTCCATTCCCAGAATTAAGGCACACTGTAAGATGCTTCTGTTGGACGTCTTTCTGTTGAAAGTCTTTCAAGCAGGTCAACCTTGAGTAACAAAACATTATCCTTTGCAGTATATCCACTAGGTTCCAAGATTTCTATTAAGTATTTGTATTCCTTTGTAATTTGTCGGATCATACCTGAATTTCTAAGCAATTACTGGAACTTAGTAGGTACAAGGCATTCTCAAGTGCTTTGGAACTTATGCTCTTCAAGTAACATTTGTCTCCTATAAAATTAGCTGTTCCTAATAATCACTGCACATTTCCTACTATTACTTAACAAATCAAAAGAAAGCTCTTTCAGTCAGGCCTTTCACAAAACTTTCTCCAGAATTGCTCCAAGAGCAGCAAATATATAACATTTTGTTCAGGCCACACAAGTGGCAACCTCCCCAGTACTTCAAGGAGTCTTGTAGAAGTTTTCTCCCAAAATTAAATTATATTTGGATTTTTAAAATTCTTATTATGAACATATACGGTTTGGTCACTTTTTATGTGCTATTTGAATATCTTAAATCCACAAAGCGCCTCCTATGGTATCAATTTTAAATCCACTAAGTGTTTCCTATGGCATCAGCTCCTTGCCTTGCTCTTCATTAAGACCTGTGGTTGTTTGCTCATGGCTTACTTCTCCTCTGCGCCTACAGTCATGGTAGGCTATGATTCTAAAAATACTTGCCTCCTTAAAGAAATTTTAGAAAGCCATAGGTTCTTCCCTGTCTCGTGAACATACCCCAGTGTAGTGACAACTGGTTTATTCCTTCTCATAGCACTTAAAAAATATTTTAACATCCACTTTGAAGTCTTCACCAAAGAAAGAGAAAATCCAGCACTGGCAGACCTGTTAGCAATGCAAATCAGTCATGTCTAAGGTGCACCTGACACCACCTCAAACTTACACTCATTTCAATTAAAAATCCCCTACAGTTTATTAGTTCTCTTACCATGTATCCTTCAAATCAATGGTTTCCCCAAGATAACTTGGGGGTCATAACTTATGATGGCAACTGTTCATACATGTGTGCATGTGTCCAGCTGTGCAGACTAACGTTTGTCATTAGCTCTACTGCCAAAGGCCCCCCAGTTTGGGGCTCCTAATCTCACCCAGTCCTCTTCCCATGCCTTCCCCAAGTTCCTCCCCAGCTGCAGAAAACACAAGGTTATTACAGAGGGAAAACATCTAGAAATGTATGTTCTAACCACTAATATCACATTGATTTCAACACTGGGCAACACACAGAGCTGTTTCACAGCTGCAGAGAAAACTAAAACCACAACTGAATTCACTTGAGCAGGTAACACATTTTTGTCCTGTCTCATTAATCTGTGTTCTTATTTCTAAGCCATTGCCAAGACTCTTGGTTGCCATTTTATCACCAGCAAGGGCACAAGAAAAAGAGAGCTTTGTGATTCATTCCAGGGCAAGAAAGAGATCCTGCTGCTCAAAGAGGACAGAAATGAAATGGAAAGGTGATTCGTGTATGCTGCCATCCTTGTCAGACAATTGACATCAACAGTTCTCAAAAGCAGAATTGCAAATCTGTATTGAAGTCTGGTATTCTGAGGATCAGAATCAAAGGGATGATTGACAGAAATATGCAGCACTTTTTGCTTTTCCATGACAGACCAACATTTAAGAGAAACACCACTCAGTTCATAGCACAGCTTATCTTTTCATCTTCAAGTCAAAAAACACTACAGTGTCAGGTATAATAAATCCTTATACCTCAAAGCACATTAGAAAGCCAGTTGGAGCTGCTTTGAGTTAGAAGTGCACCACATATTTTGGTTCATTTCCCCATACCACACATGAGGAAGAAACAATCACCATCTACCCAGGAAAGACAAGGGTGAGGGACAACCCCCAAAGGAAGCAGCTACAGCCAGGCATTAAATAAATACTGTTTGCCTTTATCTGCTGCAAAGGACCTGTGGTACTGGCGTGAGGGTTCTGGAGTGAGATGGTACAGGAAGCATTTGGAAGAAAGTGAGAATCTGCAACCAAAAATTGTATTTAGAGAATGTAACACAGAGCTTTAGCTTTGAACTAGGCCTTTAAAGTAAGGCAGTGGGGGGGAAGTCAGGTTGAACAGTCTAAGTCTCTACTTCATCAATAAACCCAGACCAGCCCAGGAACCACACTGTTCTCAGTTAACTTTAGATGGTACCAAATCACCTTGCTACACTCCGGGTTGGTTTGTGTTTGTTTAGGGATTTTTTCCTGCATCTGAGTAGTTACAGTAACTAGGATTCTAGATATGTTAAAAACCCATCTCTCTCACTAACTTAAGTTCATTGCACATAATGTGCCTCAATGAAGGCTCTTAGGGAGAAGTTCAGAAAATAAAATGAAATTTTATTTGCACCCCCCACCCTCCTCAGGGCCAGTTGTACTTATTTTTAATGATCCACGTCTATCTACTGCTTTGTAGTTGTTTCCATCAGAAGAACTTTATAAAGCTTCAGCCTAAGGAAGAGGGGTTCTCCAAAGCTATGTCCCAAATACAAGTACAATAGATGACAAATGTTCTTTTTATTTTAAAAACATACAAAAATATACCTCACATTTAAATGCATTTCTCTTTTACCATACAGATTTTAGACAATAAAATATTGTTAAGAAAACTTAAAATTGACAAAATATGGATCAGCTGTCAAATAAGCATATGGTCAACCTGCAAGTACAAATACTTTTGTAAAGTGTCTTCACCAAAAATTAAGGAAGCCAGAAATCAAGGAGAACCAACCTCTAACACCCTTCCCAACACCATTAGAAACAACTTAGAAGTAATTATTTGTATTTACTACAGACTTTTTGAAGAGTCTTCTATGTTTTCTTTTAATTGAAAATTTTATTCTTAATGTTTGAAACTTATGAAGCTGTAAAATGAACACATGATTTGCTTAACATATTCAAAGTATTCTGTTGACCAAAGCTCCCAAGCCCTTGGAGAAAACTGGCTCATGTGGCAACTGTTGCAGTTTAGTTGATATGCAAAAATCTAAGTCCACAAAAAGAAGAACTTCCTATTAAGTATGTGCTTGGATTTCATTTTCTCAATGAATTAATACATCCCAAGAGACACAGCAAAAAAAGTTTCTTTCTTCCTGTAGGTATGTACAGCCTGAAGTTCAGGAAAGAAGTACTTTTTTTAAATCCACGAAGTGCCTCCCATGGTATCAATTTCAAATCCACTAAGTGTGTGTACTTTTTGGCCCAGAACACAAAGTGAATAATGAAACTGAGTGCTTGTAATTTAGAATCCAGTGGTGCCAAAAAGGCCTTATACTCAAATTCTGAAATCAACACGGGAAAAAAATAAATTCAAGTAAAAGGAAAAAACTGTATGGAGAAAACCCATTATGGCCTGATAGCCCTTGGATAAGCAAGCAGGTATACTTTTTCATCACCCAAGGAAAACCTAAATTCAGAAGCAGCAGCATTTCCAACCCCTCTCATCTCTTCAGCACTGAAAAGCAGCATCACCTTAGTGCTGCTGAACACACAAACAGGCAGGAGCAACAGAGAGAACTTGTAGTGGCAAACCCTTTATAACTAACTTTATTTGACAAAATAGTTATATAGAGAAAGAGAACATTTTGTATTAAAAAGTTCAAAAAGCAACAGAAGTGTTTTCTGCAGGACAGCATAAAGAGTAACTTAATTAGGAGTCTGTTTGAAGCAAAGAATGAACCAGTCTGTCAAGTATTTATCCCAAACTTCAAGCTTTCCTACTTATTTCATACATCACAAGTCTTGGTTTCTTCTAGCAACAGGGAAGAAGGGCAGGCCTAGCCTGTTTCAAGGTTCTGCCTATTCTCTAAGCTCAGACAGTCCAACTATTTCGAACATCTCTGGCTAATCATATTCCTTAGGAACCGGTAGACAGCAAAAGTGTGTTTACAGATTCCATAACACAAGTGGGACACTCTGGAAACAGAGTTTTGTGACCTTCAGTCCAACAGAGTCAAAAGTAATCTCTATCTGGAATAACCATAACCAGAATAATTTCCCTACCCAGAGATCCATGCTTTCTTCTGACAGTTTTCCTTATCAGACTTTTCAGATACAACAGCTCACAAATCAAAGAGTACCCACCTGACAGCAGACACAGGTTGTTAACATGGGGAATATATTAGGTCAACCTTTATGTCACATTCAGAAGCTTCCAGAATATATCCAGTTCTCAGTACACAACATGTATGACCCAAGAGTGAACCCAGGGAAGATACTTTGAAGTATGCATCAATTTGCATCCCTTATCTACTAGCAGTGGTGTCACAGTGACAACCATTTTGGTTAAGAAATAATTCATGAGGTCTCTAAAGAAACCACTTGCCTTGGAGATCAATTCATCATGATTGGCGAGATGGGCTCTGCAGTGGATACAGCTGTAGGTTCGATGACAGTTTGGCAGGTAAGCCTGGAACGTTTTTGATTTTGTCATTTTTACCATCTCTGCTGGTGGCTCCTCACTCAGCTCAGGGCTGGCACTTGAAGAATTACAACTTTGCTGAACTCGCTGACAAAAGAAACACTGGAATATGCAAGCAAAAGCCGTTGTTGTTCTGGAGTGTGTGTGGCACTTTCCACACAAATGACAGAAGAGAAACAGTCACAACCTGTAGGTAAAAAGAGCAGAACAATTAGCAGCTTACAACAAGACCAGAGTTAACTTGTTATTCAACAAGTCCAGCCATAAAGCAAAGCGTTATTTGGAGCAAATGCCTGGCTGCACTACAGGCCCCTTTTTCTAAGGAGCTGCGCAGTTCAAGTTCCATTCAACACAGCAAAAAGCAGTTCTGTTCCACTAATGGCTTCTACTCCATCACACTTCTAATGAGGGATGAGATTCAAATAGTTCTCCACAAAACACAAGCACTTTCTACATTATACCAGGTGTACTCTAAGACATCCACACAGAAAATCATACTAAAAAGGCAGGGAATGAGAGGAAGTTACTTGTCTTAGAAGTTCTAGTGGTCAGTTCCAATATAGCAAGCGACAAAGCAAAAACACTTGCTCTGTACAACAGTAACTATATTTTATATATTTGCACTTCAGTTTGCAGCAAAAATCTTGTAGGATCAAATCTGGCCGTAAGTCAAATACCAAGTAAGATGCTGCCACCCTATTCAGGGATCCGTGTCTACTCCTCTTTCCAGCTCTGCAGAATTACCCCTTTAGGCAAAGACCTTCTTGACTGGTGTCCTGATCAAAGCTAATCAGGTACTTCCTCACTGTACCAGAATAGCCTTAAAGGAAGCTACCAAACCCACAATCTGATACTGAAGCTAAATTCTGCACAGAGAACACCCAACTGCATCCCTGATCTTCAGAGTGCATTTCAGAGACATTACATGTCAGAGCACGCCAGACCCCCCTGCTGTGCTGGAGAGCAAACCTTTTTAGTTTGCCTGAAAACGAAAGAGATGCTAAACACCGATAACATCTCCTGCTCTGTCAGAGGCCAGCAGTTCCCAGGCTATGTATGCACGGTGCTAATGAGCACTCCAAACACTGCACAGTCACTTATGTCATCGACTGTCAGGTGACTGCCAGAGTAGGTCAATAGCACAAACAGAAATGAGAGACAATACAAGGAATTTACAGTATGCTGATCCAGCTAAGAGCATGCAAAATGACTTATCACAGCTGTAAACTGTGTGCAGGCCAGCACTGACCACTCTTCTAGCAGTAGGGTACTGGGAATACAGCTGGAGCGGATAACGAAAGCAACATAAATTAAAGACCTTTTATAGGAAGCAGTCACTGTGCTTCAAAAGAAGCCTTGAAAAAGCAATCTGTACAGCAGGCCTAGCACACGAGACAACTACAGCAAAACTTAAAGAGTTTTAGTTTAGATATTTTTTTGAACCTAAGCAGCAGAAAACTCAAACTATTGAAGAACTTGCTAGAAGAAAATTTCTTACAGAAAGAATTGCAAAGGCAGAAATAAGCCACAAACAAGACATGTAACACAACACAGGCAATCCAAAAAAATAAAGAAACAATGGGAACAAGCTGTGATCCAAAGCATGGATCTACATGAGAATGATTGGGAAAACATTTGATAAGAGATACATTTATATGTTTGAAGTATTAATCCATTTGGCATGAAGAGCAGAACTTAAATATTAATAGTCATTTACACAAATATTATATACTTAGTGTCCCAAGATAATTTAATTACAACTGCACAGGGAAGAATAATTACATTATTTGCAGAAAACAGCTCGCTCTTGTAGAACAGCTAGATATGAAGCCGCATTTACTAGAAGCAAGATATTATACAAGAAAAGTGACCTAAGAACACGAGGGTCCTGTTAAATTCCCTGTTTGAACTCAGTGGTAGATACAGATCTTATTTACATTCACAGAAGCAGACAAAACCAGAACAAAACACGATTTCAGAACGAAAGGTACGCTAAGATGTTTTGACTCTGGCTTAAATTAAACCCTTCCCATCAGTAATTGAAACATAAGTTCAGTCCTTGCAAAAGTTCAGTAGGTGTAAATGTAGCACTTGGGGATGTAGGTTAGTGGTGGCCTTGGCAGTCCTGGGTTCATGGTTGAACTCGATGATCTTAGAGATCTTTTCTAACCTTAGCAATTCTGTGATCCGGATGGTAAAAGGAAAATGTTTTTCTTCAAGGCATTCCTAGAAGTGTTTGTAATTCACACTTCTTAAAGCAATCTGGACTCTTCCAGATTCAATGCACCAGGTTCTTCAACTACAGAAATTAAAATAATTCCGAAGCTCATTTGACAAAACTGTATTTGATATCGCTCTCTTCAGAAAGAGAACTGTTT